>MEHQ01000048.1:1222387-1242182 GCA_008828725.1 Saccharina japonica | reverse complement strand
AGGAGGGAGAGGAGCCTGCTGTGTGACCCCGAAACTGAGTTACGACTAGAAGGGAGGGAGAAAAGAAGGGCGAATATAATAAATGGGATGAACCAAGAAAAAAAGAGAAAAAAAAAAGCGGGTAACTTGCTCGGCTCCTGTATACGACGTGTGCCTGGTCTGGTATCGTTGTTATTGTAGGATTGAAAGTTCAAGTAGCCGCCGATGCCAATCAAGTCAACACTTCTGATGTCATGCTTTTTCATCCGCTCACCTGCAAGAAAATCAACTCGACATAATACCGTACCGAATTGGTACCGAATTGATCATTACCGAATACATGGGTGAAGCCGAGAGACCCACGTCGTTCGGCCGAAATCTCCGAAAAAACGTTCTCTTTGGTTTTTTTTTCAACTATAAATGTTAAAATACGTCAGCTGTGAGTACGACCGATTGAACAGTTGAAACTCAACTTTGCAAGCTGCGTGATACGCTAGACACGCTCATTGGGCGTGCCTGTTCTACATACTTTTGTTTTTCGTTTCCAACTTGTAATACTGTCTTTCACCAATGCACAAAGGTTGGCTACTGTTTCAAAATGTCAACCAACGCACGATTTCCCAGCGAGAGCTATCCTACCTCAGACACTTACTACTATTGTAGCCCTAACTCCAACCCCAACCGAATCAACCTATGTACGGGGTAGTCGTCTTCGTCTCGTACTCGGTACGTAGCAGTTACCGTCTGTCCTATTTACTATTAATAGTACGGAGGACCATAGTAAATAGGACCTACGGTCAACACAAAAACCTACCGTATGTATTTACCTATTGTTTCCAAGAATATTTGGTCCCATTTACTATGCTCCTCCGTAACATGTAAATCCTCCGTGATAGTACTCGTAGGGACAACTGCTGGCCTTTGATATGTACGTGACCGCTTCTGTCCTGTGAGACTGTTCGTAGTGGTTGCGGTGCCCAAGTGTTACATAACAGCTTCTGTCCTCTGTTACCATACAGTACAGGACACCTATCAATAATAAGAAACAGGAAACCTGGCTCAGTCTGGATTTCTTATTCGAGAGAGGGTGGTTTCGACATTAATTTCAAGATAACGACTCTAGAATTTCTTCTTTTTTTCTAAATATCACCCTGGCTTTCTTATTTGCCTGTTTCTTACTATTAATATGTATAGTGATATATAGGTGTCCTGTACTGTACGCGTTGAGTCCTCTTGTGGTATTTTACCATTATGTGTGTTGGGAATGTAATCTCAACCTTGTACCCTTGTGCGGTAACCTTGCACCCTTTTGTGGCAGGCTGATGGCGGAGATGGAGGTGCAGATGAGAAAGGACGACGCGGACGAGCTGGCGGCTCGTGCTCGCGCTACCCCGGCGCCCAGGCCCGTCGAACACAAGTGAGAGAAACAAAAGCTTTATGTAACTAAATATGAAGACCGTTTTTACATAAATATCACATTAACATGTAATACAAAATACCCTTATATTTAGGGACAGAGTAATCTAACGCAGCGTTTCATACGTCGGACAGATCATCGACATACCAGATAGATCATCTACAGATCATTGACAGGTGAATCATCTACAGGTAGACCATCTACAGGTAGATGATCGGCATATGGATCATCGGCAGATAGATAATCGACAGACGGATCATCGGCAGATATATCATCGACAGATAGATCATCGGCAGATAGATCATCGACGGGTAGATCAACGTCAGATAGACCATCTCAAGATAGACCATCCACAGATGAATCATCCACAGATAGATCATCCACAAATCGACCATCCACAGATCGATCATCTACTGCTGTAGATCCTAATCTTCCGTTAAGAGGCGTTGTGTAGGATCTGTATAGTGCAGATCCAACCCAGGAAGTAGGTCCCAGACCATGCAGGTTGTACGGCTCCCATCCGGCAACATGAGGTATACATCTTACAGATCATACAGATCAAAAGTATATCGACCCTGGAAGACCTAGATCGTGACGTGGGAATCGATGATCTATAGATCATACAGATCATTCAGATCATGAAATGCACGAGGTGTGCAACGATAGCCGCCACCCCACCCCACCCTACCCTACCGTGTCTCCGAAACATACCAAGGTAAAATAAAAGGACAGGTGGACCCGACTACTGCCGTCGTGCAGGCTGCCTTTTTTTGTCACGTTTAACCGCTCACACGTATTGTTTTCCTTGCCTCTTTGTTGTGTTGTGTCCGTTTTTCGCCTGGTGCTGGTGCGTGCGCGTGTGCAAACTTTTCCCCTTTTTCTTGTTGGCGCTTTTGCTTGTGTGCCCAGGCCTTCCCCAGCGCCGTACTGTATGACCCCCGGTGGCACTCGCTACCAGGACGGAGTTACGAAACCCCTCGTTGAACGCGTCGCTGAACTGGAGGAGAAACTGATCGTCTGCAGCACAGAGAATGCCACGGCAAAACAGGTGGGTGCTTCTTTTTTGTTGTGCAGCAGTGGTCCCTCTATGCTGCTGGTTGGGTAGTGCCGGTTAGAGAGGAGGTGCTGTGTGGTTATCACGGGTAATGTAAGAGGGGGTGCTACAGGGTGTGGTACTGGGTGTCACGGTAGAGTGGGTGCTGTGTGGTTTGTGTCGTTGTACGTGTAGTTTATTTTGTGTTTCTGTTCTGTTTGTCTGTCTGTCTGTCTGTCTGTCTGCCCATCTATCTGTCTTGTCTGTCTGTCTGTCTGTCTGTCTGCCTGTCTGTCTGTCTGTCTGTCTGTCTGTCTGTATGCCTGTCTGCCTGTCTGTCTGTCTGTCTGTTTGTCTGCCATGGATGCGTGTTCCGTGTGCACATGCTGGCGTACGAAAACTGAACCCTACCTTGTCGCGGTACCCTTGTCTATTTTTGTTTTTTTGCGAGAGAGAGACAGAGAGAGGCATCTCCTTTCGCTTCTTGCCAACTCTAATTTAACCACTTTTTTTCGTTCGCCTGGTGCCGTTTGAGTAGGACTACTTGACGGCGAAACTGCATAGCTCGCAACTGGAGAAGAACACCAAGCGCCTGAGGCACGAGCTGGCCAAGTCTCGAGCAATGAACGACCTCTTACAAGACGAGGTGACTATTAATAGACCAAGAGAAAAGGGAGGGGGCGATGCCGAATGGGATTTCGTAGAGACATTATAAGCCTTGGAATGCTGAGTCACACCTCGGACATATCATGAGTCTAGTTCCTCATCTGCCGTTGTGAGAGGGTGTGCAGGAGCTGTATAGTACAGATCTATCCCAGGAAACATGTCCTACTACTGCTGTAGATGATGCAGATTAGACGGCTACCACCCGGCAACATGAGCTAGATCATACAAATCAGGGATAGACCTGCCTTGAAAGGGCTACTGCTTATACGAAGTAGATCATGAAGTGGGAATGATCTGTATTTTCTGTATGATCCGTATGATCTGCCAGAGATGTGGAAGGCTGTGCGATAGAGGGGGGGGGGGGGGGGGGTGTCACCGCCCCCACGGCAATGAAAACACATTGAAGGGTACTACACTGAATGACATCTATACGACACTTGGGTGACATCGCGGCACCCTGTATGATGAAGCTAAGCGTCGTGAGTCGCCGAAGTTGATTCTGGTGGAGCGATTCGTTTTTGTGCGTGGTGTTGGCGCAGGTTTGGGCGTGTAGTTGTTCTGCTGCGCGGTCGTAATGCAGTCAGTCGCTCATTCGAATTTATGAACGATGTGCTGTGAGTAGCAGTAGAATAGTGCGCATTTGTTGTACGCTTGGTGTGTATGTATACTGGTATATAAGTAGCAGTGGTAGTAGTAGTTTGTTGTTGTTGTTGTTGTAGTGGTAGTGATAGTAGTGGTGGTAGTGGTGGTATTATAGTGGTATTATAGTGGTAGTGGTAGCAGTAGTGGTAGTAGTAGTGGCAGTGGCAGTAGCAGGACCATGCGCGTGGGTAGCAGTGTGACCGACCACGAAGCCTTTGTGGCGGTGTGCTTTATGGTGTAGTTGTTGCGGTGGAGAGCCTGCAACCATGTACGGTATCTGCTGTCAGGCTTGCCTTGCCTTGCCTTGCGATACTTGATCGGCTATCCGTTCGTCGGGGTGGCCAGTCTGCGTGTCTGTCTGTCTGTCTTTCGAATGCTCGGTCTGAGTATATCTCTCGAGATATTCATATGTACTCGTACGTATAATACGTGGCGCTTCGGCATTACACAATGCTAGCTGAGGGCGGGCTTATCTCTGTATTGTTGCTATTACGTTGGTGCTGGTGGTGTTGATGTTGGTGGTGGTTCTACCGTTTGGTGTTGATCTTGTAGTTGGCGTTGGTGTCGTTGTTCTTGATGTTGCTGTTGTTGGTGCTGGTGTTGCTGCTGATGTCGTGTAGATGCTGCTGCCGTTGGTGCTGATGTCATAGATGCTGCTGCTGCTGTTGATGCTGGTTTTGGTGCTGATGTCGTGTAGATGTTGCTGTTGTTGCTGTTGCTACTGCTGCGGCTGGTGCTGTTGTTAACCGCTTGTTTCACTTCGGCCCTGCCCACCAAGCTGCTGCTGTTGCTGCTGTTGCTGCTGCTGCTGCTGCTGCTGCTGCTGCTACTGCTGCTGCTGTTACCGGATGTTTCACTTCGGCTGTACCCTTGTACCCCCCCCACCGCGAAGACGCTGACCGCCATTTGCTGCGTCCCCCCCTCCCCGTCCTCACCTCGTTTCCGTCTTTTTCTTGTTCACGGATGTGCCCGTAGATCGACCGGCTTCAGGGGACCATGTCACCGGAAGGAGAGACGGATGGGAAGGGCTGGCGGCGGTGGCTAGGCGGCTTACAGGAACCCCTCTCTCCAGAGGCAAACCCGATCAGGGTAAGTTAGCCTTACAACCCTTACTGCTAAAAGACTGCACTGCACATCAAAACCTAATTTTGACTCTAAAAAAAAAAAATCAAGTGTGTTGTCCCCACTATAATAGAGGAATGCAGTCCTTAAGGTCTTGAGAACTGGTCCCACGATTTGGGGACATCATACCTGAAATTAGTGTGGGATCATGTTTTCAGTTCTGAATGGGTTATATATATAACCCCTTGAGAAGTGGTCCCACGAATTTGGGGACAAACTATTTGGAATTAGTGTGGGACATTTTTTTCTTCAGTTCTGAATGGGTTAAGGCCTAAGAATATTGTTACCGTAAAGAGCGTTCAGTTCGCGCACGGGGTACGATCGTTTTTTTCAATGCGCGATTTTTTTCCGGAACGGGGAGTTTGAAGGTTAAGGTTGCCGATACGGAACAACAAACAAAAAGCGAGTTTTCGGAAATTCCTGGTCGAGGGCCTTCCGAAAAAATGCTGTTCGAGTTTATTGTTAATGTATCTATATAAGCACCCCTTGTTGCTGTAGTCGGGAAAACGAGCGCTGAAAATGAAACGATCACGCCCGTGTGTGAATGAAGTCAGCGCTCTTTAGGGTAACCCCCCCCCCCTCACCCTTGTTTCGGGGCGGTTTCGATTGCAAGCGTTTGCACCGTGGCCTCAAAACAATGGATTTACGAGTAATATACGCATACTGTTGTATACCAGATACCTGTTACTACGAATATATAATTGTATGCATGTATTTTTTTCGTTCCCCTCAAATCTCGTAGTTCGCGCGATGGAAGTATCCCACGCAGCTTGCAAAGATCAGTTTCGACGAAATCCTCGATGTCACAGCTGTCGGTTTTTTTCTCTATATACATGTACTCGTACGTTTTTCGATGTCACAGCTGAGGTGTCTTGTATATATCTATATATCTATATATCTATATATTAGTTATAGTACGAAGGCAGTATGAGCTGTAAGTTCGACCGGTGGATTGATTAAAAAAAAAACAGTCGATATTGAGCGTTGCCAGCTGTGCATGACACGGCGGCCACGCTTACTTTTTTTACGCACAGCACACTTTTCGGCTGACCTGCCTCTGTGTGCGCTCTTTCTTGTTTTTACTGCATTAGTTTCGCTTGAGTTAGGCAGTTAGGTACCTTTTACCTGTTTTTAGGCACAAACTACCTCTGCTCGTACTATTTCTGGGGACCATAATAAATAGGGACCAAATATTGTTGGTAAAAATTGGGAAATATGCAGTTTTTTGTGTTAACCGTAGGTTCTATTTACTAGTATTTACTATGGTCTCCCGTAAAAGTGTGGCACCATTTTCGCAACAGCAAGAAGGTTAATCTACGTAAAAGCATTAGCATCCCACCCAAAAACCAATCTCGATGCTGCGTTTTTTTTCCCCCGCGTTTTTTTTTTTTTTTTTTTTTTGTGATTTGTTGTCCTGGCAGGTTAGCGGAGATAGCGACAGTCCCGTCGTCGTCGTCCGTGACCTGGACAACAACCAGCTCGTATACGCGCCAGGCCGATCGGATTTCATGTGACCTGCACCGGCGTTTTGATTGCATGTATGCGGCTGGCGCCGGTATCCACAAGCGTTTTATCAAGCGTGCTCGAATGAAACGGGTCTACAAGCGTTGGATCAAGCGTGCTCGAAGGAAACGGGGTGCAAGCCGAAAAACAAGCACTCTATACGGAGACCCTGTTGTTAACCCTGGTGTTGAAAAATTGGTTACGCACCTCTCGGACAGATGATATAGATAATTCCTAGTTGATGATCTATAGATCTATCGGGGCAGATTGGTTCATGATCTGTAAGATCTACAGGTCATGTTGCCGGGTGGGAGCCGTATAACCTGTCTGTGTGATCTAAGACATGTTTCCTGGGTTGGATCTGTGCTATAGCAGATCCTGCATACCATCTGGTAACGGCAGGTTTAGGGGCTAGATGATCTGTAGATGATCTGTGGATGATCTGTAGATTGTCTGTATATTATCTTTAGATTATCTGTAGATGATCTGTAGATTATCTGTAGATGATCTGTAGATTATCTGTAGATGATCTGTAGATTATCTGCCCGACGTATGAAAAGGTTTGCTTGGCAATCATGGCATTGACATGAGAATGCTCGCGTCTTTTTATGGTCGTTGCTGCCACCGTACCCTGTTGTTAAAGGCTGTTTTGCCAATCATGGCATTGTCATCGTGTCTTGTCTCTTGTGGTTGCTTGATGTGGATGTGGATGCTTGCTAGTTTTTGCCACCAGGCGAGGAACGAGCGAGAGCTAAAGCGCCTATATAGTACGTGGGAGCATACTGTATTACTATTACTAGTAATCAGAACCGTACATGGTGTGTAAACACATCAGGGGAGATGTATGCTTTTTGGGTCCATCGTGGGTTCTGATTTTGATTTATCTTCCTACATCACTAGCCCACCCGTGATGGTGGCTTTGGGGTCTAGGAGTCAGAGACCCCCGTCGGCTCTCACCGAGATTAATGGTATGGTCGCGGCGAGGCTCCTTTGGCCGGGAGGGAGTGTCTGGTGTGCCTAGATGTTCGGAGATCGGAAGGGAAACAATCTTTGAACGATGGTCTTTAGAGCCGCGTGCTCTCTTCGGTATATAGCCTTGATGGGGTTGAACGCGTTTGTTTTTTGTCGAAGGAGGGGGGGAGGGCGGGCGAGCGGTGATTTTTTTTTTGTTGCGTCTCGGCGCAGCGAAGGAAGGGTTTGCACGTTTGCTTGGCGGGCATTCTCGCGTGGTAGCGCGGGGAAGGGTTTGCTCGTTTGCTTGATGGGCATTCTTGCGTGGTAGCGTGTAGCGCGGGGATTATTGGGAGGGGGCACCTTTTGGCGAATGCTGCTGCTGCTGCTGCTGTCGAGCGGGCGTCTGTTTGGCGCGCGCACGAGCGTCGGTTTTTGTTGCCTTGCTTGGGCTGTGGCTTAGGTTACGCCACCCCTAAGACTCGCTGCTCGCAGGGGGAGAGGCGAAGGGATGACGCCGTCTAAATAGTTATTAGGGGCGACGTCTCGGAATACGGGAAAGTGCACGCAAATACATACACGTCATTATGTATACCAGGTATAGAATCCGTGGTGTACGTACGTTTTTTTTTTCTTGTTTTTGTCATGTGTTGGTGTATGGAAATCTCGAAACGATTACAAACCTCTAAGTTTAGAGAGGCTGCGCGGGGTGCGCAGAGTATATTTTGGACGTTTCGCGCCTCGCTTGCGACCCTCTGTTTTGTTTTTGCTTTTTGTGCACGGACCGACCTTAAGTAGTTTTTTTTTTTTGTCTCTCTCTCCCTTGCAAGTCCCAGGCTATAATATGTTGATAATATAACTCTTGTGTGTGTGAGAGCTCCTATTAATAGTAGAAGGGTTGAACCTCATTCTAACTCTTAGGCGTACGGGGAAAAACATATCATACGATGTTTTTTTTTTTTTTTTTTTTTGAGCTTTCGACGTATCGGCAAGCCCCTCCCCCCCCCATCCTTTCGCTTGGTTGGCGAAAACCCAAAGTGCTCCGTCCCGGCATTGTAGGGACGCGAGGGTCTATGGTCATACGACTACGGCCATGCACGACATGAGTACACCCCCCCCCCCTTTCGCTTCGTACCGTTGCAGTCCATTTTTTCGCTAAGAAATTATCACCTTGTAGGTCTTCATGTCTTGTCATTGACCACCCTGGGCGGATAATATAATACCCGTTTTATATGAGTATCAGAGTACGAACGGGTGATATTTTTCCGGCCAGCGGTGTCTTGCATCGTACATACTTGCTTTCGTCTTTGGCTTGATGTCTTTTCGTACTGGTATGCCGGGAGGAGGTGTTATAAGTTGTGCTCTCGGTAAAAAAAACACACGATTACGACGAAAATCAAAAAAGGGAAAAATTTGCAGACGAGGAAAGGCGGGACTCTGATCGCTCTCGTTGCCTGGCTGGGCTTCGTTGGTGTTGGTTGTTGTCGATGTTGCTGCAAAACGGTCTGCTGCTGCTGCTGCTGCTGCTGCTGTATGATGATGATATTTTTGTGCGTTTTTTTTTTTTATGACGGTCTATTGTACCGCTCGCTGTGGACGACAATATAAGGAACGTTTAGTCAATAATACGAAGACCAAACGGTCCTTACATTTTTTCGTCTCCAGAGTGGTTCGATGTAGATGATGACTGTGTCAGTTGCCGCCTGTGCGTCCCGATATATTTTCGTCACGAGAGGGTGAACTATACACCATAGCATCCGAATCGGCGTCCGAATCGGCATTCGAATCGGTATCCGATTCGGTCGGGGGTTTTGGGGCAGAGGGGGGGGGGCTGAGTGTACTCGATATTCATGCATGGCCGTAGTCGTATGGCCACAGACCCTCGCATCCCTACAATGCCGGGACGAAGCATGTCGGGTTTTGGCTGGGAGGTGGATCAAGGGGCAGGATTTGGATTTGCTTGTTGTTTAGTCGTTGCCTTGGGAGCGCTTGTGGGGAGGGGGGGGGGGGGCGGCTAAGGGCAAGTGCTGCTGCTGCGATTAAAGTTCCTGGCGATGTGTGTTGTTGTTGAAACGTCTTCCTCTTCCTCCTCGGCACGGCGGTGACTCTATTAATAATAGACTGATTGAAATATATGATTGACTGTGATCGGTCGGTCTACGCACCGATTTTCCTATCTCTCTTTTTTGTTCCTTGTTTATTTTTTTTGTACTGTTTTCGCAGTACCCTGCGCTTAGTGCAACGCTGGGGGACATACACCGACGGGTGGTTTTGCCATGGTGGCTAGCAGACCATACTCGTAGCGACGCAGAGTACAGCCACATCATACATCTCAGCAGCAGCGAGCAGCAGAGTTAGCGCTAAATAAGATGAGAGATAAACTACGAAGTAAGGCGGAGATGCGCTTTACGGAATAATATGGGAAGGCACGCCATCGGCAACGGGCGGCTTACTGAGCAGACCGCGGCTGTCTGCCGTACATACGTACCGGTACGTGTGTGTGCCGTGTCAATTGGAAAAGGGGGAGGCGAGACGCGGGAAGCGTGATTTCCCAGCTGCCTGCTGAGTGATCGTGCCCGCTTTAGGCCAGCTTTGTTAGATCTTGTATTGTTGGTGTATTGTTAGGTTTTGTTGTTTGTTTTTGGGCGAGGAAGAAGCGGGGGGGGGGAGCGAGGAGGAGGGAGTGGTAGTTGCTGGTCGTTTGTATGTATGCATCCATTCGCAGCAAATATGGGCGATATTTGGGGGGGGGGGTATAAAAGTGAATGAATGAAACCAACCGGGGCAGATAAACAGGAATATAACCAAATAACCAAATACATATTACATACTTTCACATGCATGCATCCAATGGTCGGTTGCTTCGAAGGAACGACATGCCTCAAAAGGGCCATTTGCGATGGCCGTAACTATTATTTGGAGACACACGAGGCCGTGGGAGAAAATCACAGGGTGGACACTATTATACTAGCTTTAGTGCTGTTCCCGTTTTTGCTGCGGCCGTTATTGTGGAAACCCCGACTAATATGGTGGATAAAAAATCGCATGGGAGCTGGGTGCCTTAATGGACCCTACCTGCGGCTAATTTTGTTTCTGCACCACTACTAAGTGGGAGCAGAGTGCCTATAATGGGGTTGGTTCCGGGTGGGAACACTGCGTCAAGTGGGAGCAGGGCCGGTTATCATCGTCGACTTGTTAAATTCTCTTCCAGTCTCGTGTTACGGTATTGCTGGAATTATGTGGAAATGCCGGTAAATACCTGGTAACATATATAATAGGGATCGTATTGGTAGTATATACTTGGAAGGCGTATTTTGGATGGAAACCACCGGGGTTTCCCAAGTCGAGGCGACTCGAGCGTTCAGTCTTTCGTCGTGGGGAGAAGAATAAAGCTGTCCTCGTCTTCTATCTCTAAGCAAACGACACACGTGAATGCCAACGAGCACCTGTTCAATAGGCAAACCTGACAAGGGATACACTCTGGTGTCCCATACCCATACCCTTATCCTCAAAAGTGGCGTCGTCAGCAGGACGAAAGTCTTCAAATAGTTTTCCTGACATTATTTGTGATCACACATACAACAATAAATATCGATTTTTGCCATACAGCACCGATCGGTGCCACTGCTTTGCGAGTGTAATACCTGATGTATGGCAAGCAACTCCACCGGGGTATATATCATCCGGGTATTTCGGGGGACGGGGGATCATATAGTTAGGGCCCGTTTTAACGAAGAAGAAAAAAAAATCAATTTGGAAAAAATAATATTCAAATCCGCTTTTCATTGGTCAACACACGCACCAGCACCGGAGATTAGGATCTTGGGGCATAATATTTGGTGCTGGTGCGTGTGTTGACCAATGAAAAGCGAAATTTGAAAATTATTTTTTCCAAATTGAATTTATTTTATATTCGTTAATTCGGGCCCTTATCAGCACCCATCTCGTACACAGAATCCTATATATTCCAGTATTTTTAAGCATATTTGGTCCTGATCACGATTACAGGGGTCCATAGTAAACACTAGTAAATAGGACCAAATATTATTAGTACAAATAGGGAAATATTTAGGTTTTTGTGTTTACCGCATGTCCTATTTACTATGGTCTGCTCCCCCGCAATACTGCCGGTATGTCCCCCCGTAAAAATACTTCAACGTCAGAGCTTAGTAGTGGGTACCCCGCCATAAGGGGTCGTTATTATCGGAGAGCTTCTTTCTCATATTTTCCCGCGTTTGTTTATGAAATAAGTTCCATGATTTGTGAAATAATTTCCAAATATGTACGTATTTGTGAAACTTAACAGAGGGCAAAACATCAGGAAAGTTAATTTTCCAAAGTTTGGAAAATAATTATGGGAAAAAAGCTCTCGAAAAGCTCTGCGATAATGACGGCCCTATTTAGGCAGTCATTGATAAGGCAGGCCAAATCGGCCTGTCTCGATTTTCAAACTCAATATGGTGTCCAAGCGATTTTTCCCGCTTTTACGGCCGGTTTCGGCCCTATCCCCTCGAGTTAAGGCATGTGTGGCCTTAAACCGGGATAAGACGATAAGGCGAAAGTAGCAATCCATCCCCGAGTTAAGGCATGTGTTGCGTTAAATCGGGATAAGGCGAAAGTGGCAATCCCCGAGTTAGTTAAGGCAGTTGTGGCCTTAAATCGGGATAAGGAAAAAGTAGAAATCCCCGAGTTAGTTAAGGCATGTGTGGCCTTAAATCGAGATAAGGCGAAAGTGGCAATCCATCCCCGAGTTAAGGCACGTGTAGCCTTAAACCGGGATAAGGCGAAAGTAGCAATCCCCGAGTTAATGCATGTGTTGCCTTCAATCGGGATAAGGCGGAAGTAGCAATCCCCGAGTTAAGGCATTTGTTTGTGGCCTTAAATCGGGATAAGGCGAAGAAAGTAGAAATCCCCGAGTTAAGGCATGTATGTGTGGCCTTAAATCGGGATAAGGCGAAAGTAGCAATTCTTAAGTAAAGCATGTGGGGCCTTAAATCGGGATAAGGCGACAAAATTATAGCAATCCATCCCCGAGTGAAGGTATGTGTGGCCTTAAATCGGGATGAATAAGGCGAACGTAGCAAAAAGGCATGTTCAACTGCAAATGTCTTGTCCCGTACCTGGCTTATGTGCGGGGTACCCATCATTGCATCGTGTACCAGGTGCAGGCAAGGGGGAAGTGGTTCGGATGTCCATACAGTTACTACTTTGATCTGGTTCCTTTGTAGTGCCGGTATGCTCCAGGCAACAATACCGGCACTATTTTAGCGGCAACCGGCACTATATGCAGCGGAAACCGGCACTATTTTAGCGGAAATCAGCACCTCTCCGCGAACTACGACCACATCCTCGTGAATCCCATCCGTGCCAAACGATTTTTTTTGTTTTTGTTTTGTTTTTTCCCATTCCATTTATTATCTTCATTATTTTCTCTCTCCTGCCTTCGTAGTAGTAACTCAGATCCGGGGTCACAAAGTAGGCGCTTCCGCCTCCTCCCCATTATGCGGTTCGTGGTTTGATTTTTTATCGCGAGAAGGCTTCATTCAGCCCTTTCTTTCCCTAGTCGACTCACATCGAATCGCGTGCCAAAAGCGATTTCACGGGTAAAAAACGAACGGTATGCTGTGGAGAACACACAGGCCCTGTTAGCGTGCAACCGACGACGAACTATAGAGGAACCACTACTGAATAACAATGCCCATGCATTGTGGTTCATGTTTAAGCCCTTTTAGAACAACTGGTCCCACGAAATTGGGGACAAACTACTTGGAATTAGTGTGTGGCCTTTTTTCAGTGCTGAATGGGCTAAGGTGAACATGTAGTCTAGTGTTATTGTGGTCAAAACGAGCGAAGAGATATGAAAAACGGTCAGGTGGGAATGAATTACTTGGCAGAATGTATGGCAGTATATACTTAGTACAATGTGATCTCTCCCGATCGATGGTCTGGTGTATGTAGTGTTAGGCTGTTTCTTAAGGAAGTTCGATTTGTTTCAGTTCGATTTGTTTTTTTCAGCTCATTATTGATGTTTTTGACCGGGAACGCGGGCTAATCGGGCGTGCGCTTCTCGGGAAGAGTGCACCCAACATCTCAGAGGTATCCAACGCAAAAATCCGCTTCTCCATCGAAGCATTTTCAAGTTCTTGAGGTATGTGGCATTTAGAATAATATCCAACAAATAACATTCCAGAGGCACAAACTATTCAAAATTTCCGTAATTTCTGACTGGAAAGTACCTTCAAATTGTATTTGATGTCTATTGTTCGATTTGCGAGAATGCTGGATATTTCAAACTGCTTCGATGGAGAAGCGGATTTTTTCGTGGGGTACCTGTGGGATGGTAGAAGAATGCATTCCGAGAAGCGCACGACCCTTTCGACGGCGTTCCGGGTCAAAAACATCAATAAATGGCCGAAACAAACAAATCGAACTGAAACAAATCGAACTTCCTTAAGAAACAGCCTTAATAGCAGCATAGCTGCGCAGTCTTTCGCACGTTCCTTGCTTGAAACGGTAATACTACGCGGTGGTATATATATATATATATTATGTGATACGATATACGATACTACATGTATGTATGTATGTGAGCTTGAGTCCCGCCAGTGGAATGCCCATGCCATTTCCATTCGGGATTATTTGCCTGTTTGTGGTCACTGGTGGGCACCACGATGTACAGTAGTAGATGGGAGATGGGACCAAAACAACCTGTTCTAACATCTACAGCAAGCAGTAAGCTAAGGACCGTTTGGCTGCAAAAATGAACGCCAACAAAACGGTGCTTAGCGCTTCGTACATGTTTTACGGACAGAACGGGTCCCTTCTATACTTCGTAGAATGCGATACATATTATTACCAGTCCCTTGAATACCAGTCCCTTGCATACTTCGTGTACGAAACCAGGCGCTGATCGGCTCGAGTGCCGGTGCGGGCTCTCACCATATATATCGACAGAAATACCAGTCTTAGGAAACAGTATATTTATATATACAATACTTTTACGGGGGACCATAAATAGTAAATATAGGACATTATATTGTTAGTAAAATAGGTTAATCTATAGGTTTTTGTCTGTACCGTGGATTCTATTTACTACGGTCCCCCGCAATATTAGACCAAATGTACAGCAAATGGAGTAGACAATAGACAATAGCTCGAGCCGGAAGAAGGTACAGAAGGGAGCAGATTTTCGTGCAGAGGGCTCTTTTTGTTCCCCTTGAATTTCTTCTTTCTGAGTGTTTATGAGCGACCAGCGTTGAACCTCTTTCATGGTATTAATACATTAATACTACGACCGTACACAGTAGTAGTGTCGGATGGCAAGGATCATACTATTATGTTGCAGCGACGGGGGCGCCGAGGAACCAGGGCGCACCTGACGGCAGGGAAGCCCGCTCTGGGCCGACGATAGTCAACACGTCGGACAGTGGGGGTGTTACAAACGCCGGACCGACGACGGGGATGGAGGAGGAAGGCGCACACGCTGTTATCGGGCCGTAACCGGGATACCCGTTTTGACCCGACGATAGTTATGCGTCGGGCAGGGGGGGTGTTGCAGCGTGCTATGCGCCAGAGGTTAATACTACTGTGACGCGTAAGCGACTGTCGTGGCCAGTGCTACGCGAAGGGTCCATCTATAAAAACGGGAGTCAAGCTCTACGAAGCTCCCCGCTCGAACGATGGAGGTTGAGGATGGGTTCCCTTCATAAGAACGCCATCATCCCTGTGGAACGCCGAATCAGGCTGAAAGCTGGGCTTCTGCTCAAGTGGGTTTCACCTGGTTTTTAGTTCCACAGGGATGATGGCGTTCCTACGAAGGGAACCCACCCTCAACCTCCATCGTTCGAGCGGGGAGCCTCGTACAGCTTGACTCCCGTTTTAGCGATGGACCGTCCGCGTAGCACTGGCCACGACAGTCGCTTACGCGTCACAGTATTAACCTCTGGCGCATAGCACGCCGCAACAACTACTACTATTAATACTATTACGGTGGACCAGAGTAAATACTAGTAAATAGGACCAAATTTGGTTGGGGAAAACAGGTAAATATGGAGTTTTTTTTTCTACAGGAGGTCATACAGTAGGAAAATAGGACCTAATGTGGTTAGGAAAATAGGTCAATATATAGTTTTTTGTCTGTATATACCGTCGGTTCTGTTAACTATGGTCCCTCGTAATAGGCCGGATGGTACGCAATACCAGGAGCGGAAAGAGCACATACCGTACCAAGCATTGCCCTGCCCTACTTAGCAGGCATGGTATTACAGCTCTCTAGCCTTTAGCTAGTCCATGGCGTAACTGTAAGCACGATTCGACGTGACTGACTGCCTATCATACTGGTAAAGGCGAGTGAACAGGAAGGGGCTGGTCTGTGTGCGTCATACATTTCCAGAGGTGTACCATAGCGGGGAGGGGGAGGGGGGCGGGGGGTGTCCTCATGTCATGCGTGGCCGTAGGCGTCTGATCACGAAGGGGGAGGGGGGGGGTCGAATCTCACTTCGAGCGTTCCTTTTATAAAAACGCTTGCGCGTGCGTCCCTATAAAACACGTCTCCCTGGTTCCACAGGTACTGAAACGAAGCGGGTAGGTCAACGTACGACCATATACGGTACCAACGTCCCAAATATCCCGCCGTTCAGAGGGGGGGGAAGTGTTATAAAGAGGATACCTTGGGCTGGGTAATCGATCGATAGTTTCCCCCTATCGTAGCTCAGCAGGTAATACCCTTACATCATGTCATGTATGGCCGCAGCCGTTTGACCATAGACCCTCGCATCCTACAATGCCGGGACGGAGCACGTCAAGTTTTCACCAACGAGGCCGACATGTGGGGGGGGCGATATCTGCTTTGACTTTGAGGCACCGGGTAGACATTGTCTATTAATTCCTACGAGGAAATAACGGCGAGGACTGGAGGCAAAGAAGGGCTACTAAAGGCAACCGCTATTGTACAGATTACTTTGGACGGATTAACAAGGCTGAAGTAGTGGTAGTGGTAGTGGTAGTGGTAGTAGTAGTAGTAGTAGTAGTAGTAGTAGTAGTAGTAGTAGTAGTAGTAGTAGTAGTAGTAGTAGTAGTAGTAGTAGTAGTAGTAGTAGTAGTAGTAGTAGTAGTAGTAGTGGTAGTAGTGGTAGTAGTGGTGGTAGTAGTAGTAGTAGTACGTAGTAGGTAAATGTTCTGCTGTGAAGTTTCGCCCACCTTGGGTACCCACACACCACACAATCCTGCGCTACAGGAGTAACACACCAGTAACTCGCAATGCCAACCAACTGGGGTCGGAGCATCTTACATCAAAAACCGTGTACCACTCTGAACCGAAATATAATGACCGTTTTCATACTAATATCTAATATATATCGTCCATATATTTCCGGTCAGTGAGTGGTGTATGGCTAGCTATGTGTGTACATGCGCAAACTTCAAGACGATGAGTGCTGCCGTTCCATAAATACATCAAGGCGGATTCGTTTATTGTAATACATTATCACATTATGAATATCATGTTTCCGTTGAGAAAGATAAAAATGAAACGTACCACCCACGCTGACTGCCCCCCCCCCCCCACCCGCAAACGATCGCTATCTTAGGAGATAGATGGTGGCTACAGGCGGCGAAACAGGAAGGGCATAGGATTAGCAAAAAAAACTTCGTAATATATGGAAACAACGCAATGAGCGCCCAAACGTTGGAGGTGTCTCTATTAGGAGTAGGAACGGTGCCCCCTCTCGAAATGGATGCGTGGTCAACGGTCAAATGACTACGGCAAGCAACAAAAGAGTACGCCCCCCCGTCCCCGTCCCCCCGCCCTATAAATATATTACATATTTATAGGTTGGGTTGACGTCGGTTGGCGACGACGCTGTAAAACACGCCTCTCACTGCGTGAGCTAGACAACGAGGGTACTTTTTTTTCGGCGGTCACCAATACTGGCGGTCTTGTTAGATAATTTATTTGTGCGGGGTTGGGAACCTCAACTCCGTACAAGGGGAATGCTCGTATCACGCAGTGTTTACATGGTAAGGCACCCACGAGGCAGATACATAGTAATACTAATTCAGTGCTGTCTCTGGTCACACCATGAATGAAATCAATTCATTGAAGGCTGTCGTCCATTTGCAAGTCCGCCTCACAGGCGGTTCTTAGCAGGATGCTGCAGCTCACCCTCCATGCGACTCGCCCAATACCTCACGGCGCTTCGCGCTTGGTGCGAGCAATGTCTGCCTGGTTGGTGAAAACTCAACGTGCTCCGTCCCGGCATTGTAGAGATGTGAGGGTCTATGGTCATACGACTACGGCCATGCATGAATATGAAGTACACCCCCCCCTTCCCCGCATAAAATCCGCCTCACAAGCGGTTCTTAGTAGGATGCAGCTCACCATTCATGCGACTCGCCGAGCACCCCAGAGCAGCTCCGCGCTTGGTGCAAGCAAGCTGCCTCTATGTAGTCGGTGAAAACCCGACGTGCTCCATCCCGGCATTGTAGGGGTGCGAGGGTCTATGGTCATACGACTGCGGCCATGCATGACATTAGTGAGTAGACCCCCCCTCCTCCCCGCCCTCCCCGTCTCTTCGAGTATGAGCCACGCCCTATCGATTGTTTATTTTTGTGATAGTTGCCATGCTTTCCATTTGGCAATATGCAGCTGAAAAATATGTAACATTTGACTTTGATCACTCGTAAACAGCTTCCAAGTGGAAATAAGAAGAATAACCGTTCGCCACCGAAACTCCCATTCACAGGCAGCCATTCACAGGCAGCAGTACTGCCGCCGCCGCCACCACCGCCGCCGCCGCCGCTGCCACCACCCGCTGGCTCTCACGCCGCCTATATAGGGGCGTTACACACACACAATAAAGCACTTTTGATTGCTCCGTTTGCCGCCTGGCAATGCGCAGCGCTTGTTCCAACCATATGTACCATCCATTTGTATAAAAAGGGTGACTACAGCAGTACGTAATAGAATCCAATGATTTCCAACATGGAAGATGCTACAGCAGTATCGATCACACCTGAAACGTTCGACAAAAATCATACAAAAAAAATGCAGTCCCTCTCATGAACGACTCTACCGACTCCTAAATAGATACCTGGTACTGCTACTATTAGATCCTCCAGGTCATGTCGTAAATATGATTGCGTTAACGGCTTTATTGGATATTTGGGCTTGCTTGGAAGGCGTGTGCATGTAGCTAGTAGGTAGGGGCATTCATCCCGTGGTGACGGCCAAAAGGGTCCACTGCTCTCTCTCCTCGAGGGGAATTCTTTTTGTCACCCCGCCCCAAAATGACACAGTAGACTCGTCTCGGCGTTTCTTCTTCTTCTTCTTCGTCTTCGTCTTCTTCTTCTTCTTCTTCTTCTTCTTCTCATTATTACAGCAGTGACCAGCAGTCAATGTCCTCTCTCTCGTGCTGCAATAGAGGTAGAGGTATACCTTTTTTTGGCTGAAGCGTTTCCTGAATGACGGCGGGGGCTCCTTACCTTAACCCAAAATCCGTCGAAACTCCATTTTGAGTGTGGAAAGATATTCCATTTTCAAACTTGGGTACATACAAGCACTTTTATTTTCCTCCAAAATCATTTTTTTGGGTGACTTACTATTAGTATAGAGCTCCTTAATAAGTCACCACCCTCAGAAGGCAAAAATCATGGTGCACCAACCTCCTCTATCGTAGCACGCGTCTCCATCGTCTGGACCGAAGCCACACCGTGTAGCACGCCGTGTTGGTGAACCGGGATATCGGACCTGGTTGCACTGTTTAGCTGGGCGGTGGCACAGCACCCCCCCTCCGCCCAATACCTCACGGCGCTTTGCGCTTGGTGCAAGCAATGTCTGCCTGGTTGGTGAAAGCCCAACGTGCTCCGTCCCGGCATTGTAGGGATGCGAGGGTCTACGGTCATACGGCTACGGCCGTGCACGACATGAGTACACCCGCCCCCTCTCCGCTAACACACGCACACACATTCGAGACCGTGGTGTTTTCGGTGAGCCCTTGCGTTGTCCCGACATGCACTTGCCCCCTCTGTCCGTGAATGTAAGGACCGTGTGGACATCAATATTAATACCCAAACAGTCTTTATATTTACGGACATAGTGGTCTGTTTCCAGGGTGGTTTTTCCGAGGCCCCCTCTCGCCACTGGCAAGGGTCTCCACTTCCGTTCAGCGGCGCCTCTTTGTTTGTATTTTTTCGGTTCCTCCACTTACTTTTGTTATTTTCTCTGCCGTTGCATTGCTATGACTTTACCATGTACAGGATTTTGTTTTTGTTGTCGACACCAGCACGGGAACGGAATGTGCTGCGATTGTGGGTTCCTTCGGCTGCCGCCACTGTGGCTCACACGATAGTTAAGTGTTTCCGTGTCGACCAGATAACCTTTGTGCAACGCCACCACTCGTCACAGGTTTGTCGCCTCCCCCCGTCCCCCCTCCCCTCCCTCCCCTCCCCGTCCCCTCCCTGTCCCCGTCCCCGTCCCGTCCCCT
>MEHQ01000048.1:1159881-1221871 GCA_008828725.1 Saccharina japonica | reverse complement strand
ATCGTGGAATTATCATTATTATCATTATTATCATTATTTACTACTGTTATTATATCCCCCCCCCTCCCTCCCCTCCCCTCCCCTCCTCGAGAGTGTGTGGGGTGTCCTGCGCCGACCTTTCTAGGGCAACCTCATTCTCGTTGACTTTTCTCAAACGCACGACTCTGCGTGGGATTGCTATTACTAGGTCGTTGGCGAGTCTTTCCCACCATCATCGTGATGATGGATGACAGCGCAGCGTCGATGGCGAGAATAGCAGCGCTCGTCGAGAGGCCCCTCCAACCCGACGCCGCCACTCGTTTCTCGTCTCGTCGTTCACACCCGTCCTTGACCCTCGTCCTCGTCCTCGTCCTCGTCCTCGTACCGAGAGGCGAGGCAGGGCGTACCGACGCCTTGCACCGAAACATAGCACACCTCATTCAGTGTCATCAACAGAGGGATTTAGTCAGTGCTGCTATTATTAGCTTGGTGGATGATGAGAATGGTTCGCGCTGCCTTATTGCCCTGTCCAGGAAGGCTGATCAAGAAGAGTAGCAGGTCCGGTTCTTCCCTCGCGCCTCGCCGAGCAAAGCTACGGCCGGCCACGATAGAAAAAAAAGGCTCGGGCCCCGTGTGCTAATTATTTGGACGACTGTGCAGCGCCACTTTCCGACCTCTGGAGCTTCATCCCTCCGGAGGAGATGAGGAAAATAGACGAATGTGACATGGAGAAATTTGGCACACTAGATAATAGCGAGAAAACGATCGCTATCTTGGGAGATAGATGGTGGCCCCAGGCGGTGAAACAGGAAGGGGATATCATTAGCAAAATGTTTCTATGTAATATACGGAAACAACGTAATGAACGCCCAATTGTTGGAGGTGTCTCTATTAGGCTATTAGGAGTAGGAACGGTGCTCCCTCCGTCTCGAAGGGGATGCGTGGTCAATGCCCAAAATACTATTAATAAGTCAAGCAACAAATGAGTACGCCCCCCCTCCTCCCCCCCGCCGGCTGTATACTTCAGAGGCAGGAATATTTCGTCCCTCCCTTTCTTGCACAGTGCACGGGTCCCGCTCGCTGCGTGTTGATGCCATCAGGTACTGCTCTACTCTTGTTCTGGTGTTGTTGTTTCGGCAGCATCGTGTGCAGCATCCCACTTCTTCACGTCTCTTCGAGGTTCCTGTACATAGAGAGTTACCACCTTTAAAGCCTTCCGTATAATAATTTTGATACGTAGGGTATAGTGTTCTCTCGCTTCAAAGGGTCCGAAAACCTCGCCTGTGGGTAGGCAATAAGCCCGAGCCCTCGCGTGAAACGGCGGCTCGACCCTCCAAACCGCGTAGTGACAGCAAATATTGGACCCCCTCTCGAGTACCGCAGAGGGACTGCTGTACGAAGTGCCGATCGGAGCGCCTGCTTTAGTCCCGGTTATACCGCTGCTCACGGCGGAGCGTGGGCTGCAGCGGATGAAGTCGACCCCAAGCCAAGAGAACGAGGAGGGGGTATCTGGTTTCTATCCCATTTTGTATGCAGGTGCGGACAAACAAAGAGCGTCATGTACGATAATATGAGAAGTCCTTGATTCAAACACTGGGCGGAAAAACCTTCGATTCAACACTAGGCGTTGGTTTGGGTGGGCGGGGTACCCCCCCCCCCGCCCAGAACGTGGTCTGAGAGAGGCTCAGCACTTTTCAGACCCGTCTTCAATCGCTTCGCTAACACAGGTCACGATTGAAGAGTTGACAACCTCGGTTGATCCGGATGTAGAATTCGTCGTTCACCCCCCCCCCACGGCTACACCGGAAAATAGATGAACTCAATGGCGCTGTCATCCATATGCAAGTCCGCCTCACAAGCGGTTCTTAGTAGAATTCAGCTCACCTTCATGCGACACGCCGGACACCTCACGGCGCTTCGCGCTTGGTGCAAGCGATGTCTGCCCTCCTGGTCGCTGACAACCCGACGTGCTCCGTCCCGGCATTGTAGGGATGCGAGGGTCTACGGTCATACGACTGCTGTGGGCATGCATGACATGCGGCATATGAGTACCCCTCCCTGCAGGGGACCTGGACCTGCCAGAAAGAAGAAGGAGGTATACCACTAGCCGGGAGGAAGAGGAAGTAGATGCACAGAAGATGTGCCCGTGCGGAAAATCAATAGAGAGTAGAACTCGCATAGTGGGAGAACGTGAAATGTACAAGGAGGAACGGTATGTGATTGAGGGGGAGATGAGCGAAATTGACGAATGCGACATGGAGAAGTGTAGTACACTAGATAGTAGCGAGAAAAAAAATCGAAACTTTAGGAGATAGATGGTGGCCACAGGCGGCGAAACAGGAAGGGGATAAGTATAGCAAACAGTTTCTCTGTAATATATTGAAACAACGTAATGAGCGCCCAACGGTTGGAAGTGTATCCATTAGGAGTAGGAACGGTGCTCCATCTCGAAAGGGATGCGTGGTCAATGGTCGAATGACTAAGGCAAGCAACAAATGAGTACCTCCCCTACCCCTACCCCCTGGTCTGTGCAAACCCAACGTGCTCCGTCCTGGCATTGTAGGGATGCGAAAAGATCTATGGTCATACGACTACGGCCATGCAGGACATTAGTACACCCCCCCCCATCATGACTGAGTGCTCATCCTTTAATGAGAGGCTACCACTCGTGCACGTCACTGACAACACACGTGCTGATACTGTCTACCTTGTCCAGACTTGTGGCAACACACGGACCGGCTACCTCCTTGTCGAAGCTTCTGTCTTGACCGTGGTTTTCGCCCCTTCTCCCGGGCTCACCGCCAGTGTCACTATCACCGAGTGGATCACCGTCGCCAGTGTTTTTGTCGCCGGATTGAGCGCTGATCCTCATCTCCCACTGCACCGACTACTTAAAAACTGATGTAGGAGGAAGACCAAAGTGCTACCCGACGAAACCATCCCATGGCCCAAACATGCAACGAAAATTATTGCGACACAAGGATGTCATTCCGATCAATTTGGGTAAAGGAGCTCGATCGTTCAGAAAATATTTCAGCCAAAAAGTGCTACCTACCTCTATCATAGTACGCGTCAGACCCTACAGTAGTATATACCAGTCCTCCGGTACTTCATTTATGTGTTGGGTCCGTCAGACTCGGGAGTAGCCCGGACCTTCACCATACTCTCCCTTCGGTTGGTCGCGTCTGTCTATGCCCCCCCGGTGCTCCGTCTCGAAAGGGGTGCGTGGGCAATGGTCATATGACTAAGGCAAGCAACAAATAAGAACGCCCCCCCCTCCCCCTCCTGACCTCTGAGTACACCCCCCCCGCTTCCCTCTAGGAGGCGCCCGCCTTCCCCTGCTCTCTCCCACCGGAAACAGCTTCGACTTGGACGCGTCTTCAAAAACGTCCCCCAGGTGCCTCTACTAGGAGTAGGAACAGTGCTCCGCATCGAAAGGGATGAGTGGTCAATGATCTAATGACTAAGGCAAGCAACAAATGAGGACACCCTCCCCCCTCCCCATGGACCGCCGTAGACAACCTCTGGTACACGTTTGACAGCCAGGCTCCATCGCCAGCACCAACGAGACCCTGGTTTTAATACCGTTTACCGGTCGCCCCGGTGGGCTAGCAGGTAACCACGAAGCGTGTTAGCGTCAAGGTCACGAGTTCGAGCCCCCCCGTGTGCATGCTCGTAGGGACTTTTTCTCGCAAAAAATCTTGACTAGCTGAAAGCGCGAGAGCGTGAGTTAGCAAAATTCGATGAAAATCATCGACGAGCGTTGGGAAGGCTGAACCCTCTGCGCGATAAAAAATCAAGGCAAGAACCGTAGTGGGGGAGGAGGGAGAGGGGCCTACTTTGCGACCCCGGATCTGAGTTACGACTAGGGAGGGAGAAAGACGGAAGTGCGAAGATAATGAATGGGATGGAAAACAAAAAACAAAAAAACTGCCAATTTCTTCTCCTTCTTCTTCTTCTTCTTCTTCTTCTTCTTCTTCTTCTTCTGATGATGATGATGGTGACGATGTACCGGCAGGCTCCGTCGACCGCGTTACAACCGTGCCGACTTCGGTGGGAACTGTTGGGGATGACGGTGATTGCGACGTGGGCTCTTATCGTTGTGGGTGCCAACAGCGCAAAAATGCCGTGGTTGTGTTGTGGCGAGAATGAATAATGTGTGCCAATTATTACGGGGGACCAAAGTAAATAGGACTAAATAGGACCTACTTTACACACAAAAAACCATATAATAATTACCTATTTTTATTAACAATGGTCGGTCCTATTTACTATGATCCCCCGTAATAGTGCTGGGCGGCAATATATTGGTGGGACGACTGGTGCTACGATAGGGGGGGCACCCACATTTTCACTGCCAAGTTTTGGCCACTCGGACGAGTGACTCGGAATCTAACTGAAAAGTGGACCGAAACATGGTCTCTTGGCGTTGCGGAACAAAACCTCCAATGGCGGGAGTGGACATAGATTAACAAAAACAACATAATGTAATATGAATACAACGCACTAAAGCAGTCACTCGGCCGAGTGGCTCTGTGCAGGTGAAACATAAGCACCTATACATTACCCTCTACCGTAGCACCAGTCGGGCATAGACGCCATGCACCGCCGCGCCTTCTAATCTGCTCACACCGGGTAGGTACAGTAGTGGTTATACTGTATACGTACGCCGAAACATCTGAGAGCTGCTAATACGAACGAACGGCAATAATAATTGATTGCCGGTTGGAGTTCGCGTCCTTGATGCGAGACGCTCACGAAAGGCACTCCTGTCAGTACATACTTCTTACGATAGTATTATAGTTGTTGTGGCCCGGGAAAATGCCTGGGCACAAACGCATGAACAGTTATGGATAACGTTTTTTGATCAACACCTACATCGTGCTCTTCCTCGACGTTTTGTCTCTCTGAACAACGGAGAACGGGTCAACATCGACATCTATCTCCCCTTTCTTGATCGGCGGCTCTCTATATACCCGGATCTATATATCTACATAGAACTCTCCGGTTATCGGCGCATAGCAAAATTCGATGCGAGTCGACGAGGGGAGAGAGGGGTGGAGTCTTCTCGCTCTAAAAATGCAAGGAACTAACCGTAGAGTGGGGGGAGGGAGAGGGGCCTACTTTGTGACCCCGGATCTGAGTTACGACTAGGACTAGGGAGGAGAGAGAAAAAAGCACGTACTACTGTACGTACATATACATCATGGTGGTAAATCCAATTTCGGCGCCGTGTGCGGCTCGTGAGGTTATAAACTGAGTAGTAGTAAACAAAACGGCTGTCTTACACAATATACTCCTCCTGTGGGTGGCATATATCCCGTAGATAGGTCCGCGGTGTTCGTGAAGTCTGTGTGCGCTCGCTGACTGGTCGACTGCTTATTGCATGCGGTTGCGGTGTATGCGCGGCATTTCATTTCATGTACGAAACGCCAACGAATCTTTCTTGCCAAGAAACGAAAATCAAATGACAATTAACACCCCCCTCCTTCCTTTCAGCAGCCTCCCAGCAGCAGCAGTGCATACATCAACAACGAACGGTGCTGTTGTTGCATTGTTGCGAGTCGCGAGTCGTGAGCACACCCGTCGCGAGGGACGTTCCTCACAAAACGGTTGTGGCCTGCCCGCCTTTCATTGCTCATCTTTCTTCGGTTTGTTTCATACTGTAGTTTTTGTGATGGGTATTCTCCGACTTGCTGTACACCGCCGTTTCTTCACGAGTCACCACTCACTGCTGCTAGCTGCTGCTGCTGCTGTGGTCGAGATTTATCAAAAGAAGAAGACCGTTTCAGTGAGTGTATGTATGATCCACCCGCCCTTTACCCTCCCGTTCTTTCGGTGCAGCAGCAGCAGTTGGAGTCTTCTGATGATGTAAAGATATGCGGAAATACATGTGCTCCGTTTGGCAAGTCTATGCCACACAGGAAGCGCAGTTTTCCCGCCCGCCCCCCTTTCATTACAATACGAAATACCTGGTAGGTGGTACTCTAGTTTTTTGGGCGGACCGAAATAATATGCGCAAGCATCGCTGGCTGTGTCAGACCCCGGCTCTCCTTCCGCAGCCTACGAGTGAGTACCGGTATACATACATACATACATACGCAAAGTTTTGTTCGGGTCTCCTCACTACTTCTGTGTGTGGAAACTATCTACAGAGCAGTAGTACCTGGTAATACTATTGAAAATGCTGGTGGTGGTGTACTGCTGCTTGCCGCGCGCTGTGATCCACATTTATTTTCATGCACATACATATGCATGCGCCTTCCGCTTCTCCCCGCAGCGCGGACGACGTCGAGCCTTTTTTTTTTTTCTCGCTTTTCCATTTTTATTTTTACCTTCACATAGCGTGTAGAGGGGAGCGGAGGGCTCCAGACTATCTGTTTTTGACTGGTTTTGATCGCTTTGCGGACCCTTCGGGTTCCACTTTTATTTCAGTATACCTTTTTTGGGTAAGTTAGCCTGTGACCACGGGAATCGACCGTGTCAAGTGTTGGATTAGTACGGACAGATGGAGGTACTGGATAGAGAGACCGGCACGGTTTTTAATGTGAAGACAACAACAACAACAACAACAACAACAACAACAACAACAACAACAACTCGCGAGTCTAACGCTTTCCTCCTCGCGATTGATTAATGAGGGCACTTGCAACGATCAGGCAATCTACATTAGATACCAACAGCACGGTAGGTACCGGTATAATGTATACCTACGTACTGGCATACAGTACTACAGTACTGCTACTGGAGTGTAGTCGTACCGAGCAGAAGCTGAAAAGTACCAGGTAAAGATATACTTTGAAACGGTCACGTAACGTACAACATTTTTTTTTTGCAGTAAAAAAATCAGAGCCCCGAAACATCACTCTACCTCATCCGCCAGCAGAGAGAGGAGCTCTCTGCTCTTTGTAGGTGAGGGGTGCTATTAGGAGAGCAAGCACCACACCCACCGCCCACCCGTCATCGAAGAGATGAGCTCATCATCATGCTTCATGTGCCATGCGAGGTGTCTTTGTCTTGTGTGCACTGCTTCCTTCCGCCGCAACTATTAATCTATAGAAGGTCGTTCAATGCGCAACGTGCAGTATGCGTCGCGTTGTTCTTCATCACAGCAGCACCTGCTGCATGCAGTAGTAGATAGATATCGGGACCAGTTGGACACTCTATCTATCTGTACGCAGAGAGATAGAAGAGCAGTAGAGAGTAGAGAGTAGAGAGAGGGAGAAATATGCATGCTCATCATCGTATCGCATTCATCAGCTGTTGGTTGTTGTTGTATAGCAGCAGCAGCACTATATACATACATACGTGGTACACCAGTACTTGGATACACTCGGATACACTCGGATATACGCTAGATATAGATGCAACGAGCGTCGAGCGTCCCCAGAAAATCTTCGGGGCTCGTCACTCGTACACGCGAGTAGCCCTGGTTCGTCATTGACCACTACAGGACCAGAATCCAACGCATATGCTGGGGGTATGAATCCATAACTTGACAAAGTTTCGAATTCCACGCAAAAAATCTTCAAACTTTCAAGCAGGTTCGTAGACAGCAGAGTCTAGAGCGCGAGGGCAAGCCTGCTGGCTTCCCACACGCAACGCAAGCTGGAGGTCATGATGATGCCCGCAGCAGATGAGGACGATGACTTCATCGTCCAGACGGTCGTCGAGAGGGGCGCGTCGGACGCACCAGAGGATGGGGCCTTGGGATGGGGGCTGAGAAAGCTGGGGGGATTTGTGTTCGCAAAAACGGACCCATCGGATCGGTCCAACGCTGTCGAGCCCGAGCCTACCCTGCCTCCCGGGTTCTCGGCGACCCTAAACGCAGAGGAGGAGGAGATATACCCGGCAGAGGTGAGAGTGTAGTGGCGTTGAGGGGCTCGGGCGTTCTCAGCGATTGGTGGCGTCCTCGCAATCGATTGTCTCCAAGGAAAAATGCGTGCCGGCGATGTCCCTATTATATGGTACTGAATTGCTCGCTGGGCTTGTCGTAAAAATGGATCGTGTCATCATAGACCCAACCAACCACGCAAAGAAAAGTCGCCACAGAAGCATCCAGCGAGAACAGGCTCGGGGGGCTTCAAGCTGGTAGTGCCTCGCGTCGTGCCATGCATCCTAGGGTCTCTCCCCCCCCCCTCGATACACGCGGCCAGCCGGGGGTACGCCCGTCGCCACGATGGTCGCCCTGAGATCAACGGTCGTGTGCAGCCCGAAATCCGTTCGGCGCAACTTTTTTTTTTGCCGGACAACCCTCCTCTCTCCTCTCGCGTTTTGAACTGCACGTGGAAGACTGCGTAGCACCAAAATGGCAAAATTGGAAATAGTTGCTGGAGATGGTGATGTCGCTCGCTTCTCAAGCCCAAGCCGCCTACCCCCGGTGCGCGTATGCTTGCCAGCTCGCACGTGTACTGGGGCCTAGCTAGAGAAGATGACTGGTCTGCGAGGCCAGCTCTTTCGTCTATAGAACATGGAGCAGTAGCAGTAGCAGTACGCACAGCAGCAGCAGTAGATGAAGGTTGATGCCAACTTTTGAAAAGTGTTCCGCGAAAGCCTTCCCTTTTGCACCGTATTTTTGCACGTAACAAAAATCGTGGTTTTTCAGAGCCCCGGCCTGAGGCACCTATGCCCACCCACCCACCAACCGCTATAAAGGCGCTTCTCGCTGCCTGTTCAGACTCCGGAGCCTTCTCTCTCCCTTCAAGACACGTCAATCCGAGTATGCACGTACATGTATCATGCTGGTATGGTGCAGGAGTGCCCCTGGACCAATTAGCTGTCCTGGGCAAATACGAACGTGTACGTATCATGTGTACGGCAGTGTGTCGTACCTGGTGTACATTGCATTGTGCTTCACAGCAGCAGCAGTAACAGCAGTATGATAGTGTTATTAATAGTACACTACTGCTTGTTCTGCTTGAGGGTGCGCGACTTTTTTCCCCCTGTTCCTCCTTGTTTTTAGGTGTGTGCTTTGTTTCCGTTCTTTTATATTTCGTTGTTCGTGCGGCAAGCAAACGACGACTGGCCAGTGCTGCCCAGACTGCCCCAGATTGTTTTACTACGAGTACGAGTATACGTGCGAAGCTGGGACAGGTTTGGTTCGGTGAGGATCGAGAGCTGTTTTTGCTATTTTTTACTTATTAATAGCATAATCTTGGGCTGCTGTAGTCACTTCATAATTCATTTCATACCGTATCTGGTACAACGTACTGGTACGTACGTGCTCATTATGCTATACTACAACACGACATGAAACTGACAACCACGAGGCCTGGACGCACCGAGCCTGCCCGATATATACATAGACATAGACTACCTACGCGTCGGTTGCGATTGCATTTCAGCATTACATACACTGCTGCGGCACTGCACCGGCTTTGTCGTCTGTCCCATCTTTCTCCCTGTCTTGCTGTCTTGCTGTCGTGTGTGCGTGGCTTTTGGTGTCGATTTGAAGCAGTTCAAGAGATTTCCGGATTTTAAAGCCATGCCATACGGAAATAATGTCGAATAGGCGCTCGTATATACGCTCAGCAATATTAATAGTACTTGAAGCTAACAGCAGCAGTAGTAGATGATGCTCGTATTATACCAATATGATGTGTACGTACGTACGTACGTCGTACGCATTTTTCACCGAAATACGTGAAAAAAGGAAAAGTATCTACGAGTACTCTTCTTGCACACCACATCTGCATCTACTTCTACAACAGACAGATAGTACATCGAATGTCTCATTATTCTGCTCCTTTTTTTGTGGCTTCGTATGATAGCATCCAGTACCCGTCCTGTGGTCCAGTACTGGGGTGTGCCTTGAGTGGCGTCATCTACTTACACCAGGTGTACGAGTACGTACGTACGTACTGGTAGTCGGTAGTTCCGCCGTTCGGTACTCAATATATTCACCACCAGCAGCAGTATTTTACCAGCACTCTGTAATACGAGTCGGATCTGATACGTCGGCATTGGCCGTATTCATTCGTGAACGATAGGTGTTGCATTTTCCAGGCCTGAAGGCGTCGTTCGTCGCCCAAGTTATTCATAGCTTTACGTTTATATACAACAATAGTACAGCACTATTAATGCAAAGCACTAAAGTCGGTCGCCCCGGTGGGCTAGCAGGTAACCACGATGCCTGTTAGCGTCAAGAAAGCGAGTTCGAGCCCCGCCGAGTACATGCTCATATGCACTTTTTCTCGCAAAAAATATCTTGACTAGCAGAAAGCGCGAGAGCGTGAGTTGGCAAAATTCGATGAAAATCGACGAGCGTTGGGAAGGCTGAACCCTCTGCGCGATAAAAATCAAGGCAAGAACCGTAGTGGGGGGGGAGGGAGAGGAGCCTACTTTGTGACCCCGGATCTGAGTCACGACTAGGGAGGGAGAGACGGAAGTGCGAAGATAATAAATGGGATGGAAAAAAAAAAAAAAAAAAACTACGCTGGTGCTGTACCTGTTACAGTTCAATGGCCAATGGAATAATATCGCTCATCTCATCAGAGATCCGAGCTCTGCTATGATACGTAGACGATCATATCATACGTACGTAGGCACGTTATTGTCTGCTCTGCCCTCTGCCTGATGCTCCTTTAGCCTCCTAGGGTACGTACTCGTCTCACTCGTATATACGAGTGCTGCACAGCACTTCTGCTTTATGTTGCATGTCTGTTGTGGACACATCATTTTGTTCCCATAAAGAAGAAATTGAGCGAAAAAGTGAAAAATGAAGAATCCGATCTCACGCCATCCATCCGCTGATGACTGATGATGATACAGACATGCAGACTGCAGACTGATCACGCAAGAGCCAACGGGCAGCGGACCATTTCGTGTCGGTAAATGGGTACGTAATACGTAGTAGTCTATGCGTCTATGCCCGGCGGTATATTTGCAGGCAACAGACACCACAGCCAGCAACAGCAAGCAGTAGCTCTGCTGGGTACGGCCCTATCTATGATGCACCACTCGAAGACAGAAGCACGAGTGGTTCACAACTATCATACTGCTGTACTCGTACGTTATAGCGTACATACAGCTTCTGGCTTGTGGGTGCTGCTCCGGTTCGATGTTTTGATATTACGAATAATAGTTTACCGCAGTCACTGGCTTTCTTGTCTGTTTGTAGTGTCTGTAATACTCCACGTGCACGTATGCGCGTGTTACTTTACGGTATATCAGGCTTTTGTACGAAACGGCAAATAATTTGGGCAAAATGGACATGATATATTTTTTTCCATTTGGCCAAAATAGCAAAAAAAAAAAATGCCTACGTACGTACGTAAACCTTTTTCAGTACAGAGTGGGTACCCTTATTTCAGAGGTTTCGTACACGCCGAAAACAGCTCTCTTAACTAGCCTTCTCTCTTGTCCACAGTGGGGTATACATTGGTTTAGTGTAGGCGGGTCCAGCCGATTTGGCCTCTCTTAGCTGTACTATTCTCTTATATCTTATATAGGGCACCCTCTCTCAAGTCGGGGTATAGCAGTGTGGCAATTTCCCACATTTTTTTCGAGCTTTTGTATGTTTTTCACCTGCTGTGTTTGCTATTTTGACCCAATCACGCCGACGCAAGGTCATGCAAACCACGCCATAGATTCCCGACGAGTGCCCGAGGGCCGAGGGGGCCTACTACTGTAACTGCAACAAGAACACCTTTCGAATATAGTCATGCAACACGACTGTCTGATTGTTGGAGGCTGGCCTTTTTTTTTTGGAAAAACGCCACCGAAACACACGGTGGGGCCGCTCAACCCCCCCCCTGCCGGCGTGCGTTATGTGCAGGTTGCACCTGCAAATGTTTTCGTGCAGGCTGTGTTTGGCCAATTTCATCCTTGCCCGTCGACCCAGACCAAGCCAACCCCAGACACACCCCTAACCCTAACCCGAACCCCGACCGCTTGAGGAGTACGAGGTCGGCAGCGGCAGCCACGCGGCTCCGCCGCGTGTTTTGATGGCGTTTTTCCAAAAAAAAACATGCAGCCCAAAAGGCCAGCCTCACCCATTAAAACCGGCATCCTGCACAAAAACATTTGCAGGTGCAACCTGCACACAGCAGTACGCGTCCCCCCTGCCGACCTCGAGCCCCGAAAAGGGTTCGGCCTCGGGTTAGGTTGGCGCCGGGTTGGTTCTGGGTCGAAAATTGAACAAAAAAAGTGTTGCACGAGTTTAGTTGCAAGATGACTGCCATACCCGCATTGCAGCTCGAGTAGTAGACTCGCGCTAACTCGTTCAATGCAGAGATGGGTATCAAGGGTCGAGGGTAGGTGGCGGTGTGGACGGTAACGATGTTAGGGCTGGCGCTATGGTTGGGTAGCGAAGCCCTTGTGCGTGGCATGGGCCCCCCAAAAGGATGGAATTGGAGTTAGTTAAGCGTTGGGGTTGGGCCGGTATGCAAGATGCAAGCTGACCACAGAGCAGTCAGTGGTTCTGCAGTACTTCTTGCGCACTGCAGTGGTGTGCATTTAGGGGCGCACCCTGCGCGGCCCTAATTGCAAACACCACCTTGCAAATTTTGCAACACCACTGCTATCTGATTGGTCACAAGGCCGGTCTTTCAACAGGCCCCATTTTGTTTTTGACACGACCGTCCCTGCCGACCTCGAGCCCGGACAGGGTTGGGTTTAGGGTAGAGGTCGGGTTGAGTCTGAGCCGACTTGCGAGATAAAAATTGACCCAAAGGTGTTGCACGAGTTTGTTTGCAAGATGGTATTGCAATTAGGGGCACCCTTGGTGTGTACGGCTTAGACGGCTCGCCCTAAATGCTGATGCGGCCTTGCAACAAAAAAACGTGCAGATCGTTGGTGGTCAATTTCAATGTTAGGCTTCGGCCCAGACTAACCCTACCCCCACCTATAACTTTAACCCCAACCCTTTGGGGTGTTCGAGATATGCAGGCGTGATCGCACGGCCCCGCAGTGTGTTCTGGTGGCGGTTACAAAAAAAACGGGCGAAAGGAAACCCAGTCTCGACCAATCAGACCAACGACCTGCAGGAAACTAATTGCCGGGCCGACCTGCATTTGGCGAGTCTTGTGCGGGGTTTTGACGATAATCTGACGGCCTTCGTGAAAAACAAGTGTTCAGTGATGTGTTTTCATTGGGCCGACTAATTTTGGGATCGGAAAGCAGAAAGCAAAACAGTTTTTTTTTGCCCTTTTGTGATTGTGAAACCCACACAAGGCTCTGCTGGGTTGTTTTTTTGCCCCGAAACCTGCCCAAGGCAGCGAAACATACCACCCTGTCTCTAAATATAAGAACCTTTTATACATTAATATTCAAGAAAATAGTTGCTTATATTTTGGGACAGAGTGGTACGTGTTTTAAGACAGCACTAACCGCCACCACCGAGTGCTCGCCTCACAGAGCACGGGCCCCTACAGCACTTGGGAGGGTGTATGCTCCACTTCTGAGCAGATAGTCGTCGGTGGCAAATCTAAAGGTTGAGGGCCGTATATGGGTGAACTGCTATGTCTGGAAGTCTTGCTCGGGACGTTAGGCCTGGTCCATTTATGTCTCCACTTTTTGCTGAACAGAACAGGAGGTCATTTCCGATCTTAAATAAGTTGAGACATAACTTCGGAGTATCTACTAAGTGGGTCATGCTCTCACGCCCCAAGCGTGACCTCCAGACACAGGACACGTACGAGTACGGCCCTCCAACTCGGCAGCGAGGACTCTCGGGAGAAATGTAGCATACTTCCACATGTCCATGGAAGTTTTTGCTCGAGGCCTGCTCTGTGAGGCGAGGGCTCGCGGCGGTGATTGGTCTGGCTGTGTGCGAAAATCACGTATTTTTTTCTGTGGGCAGCTTACTGAAATGACTTGACCCACATCACTATCGGCGGCACTGCTCGTGGGCTCCCGCACGACACGATGAAGAGTTTTTTTTTTCTCGTTTTCTGTTTTCCGATCCCATAATAGTCCGGCCTTAGGGCCCGTTTTAACGAAGAAAAAAACAATTCAATTTGGAAAAAAAAATATTCAAATCCGCTTTTCATTGGTGAACACACGCACCAGCACCAAATATTAGGATCTTGTGGGGTGCTGGTGCGGGTGTTGACCAATGAAAAGCGAATTCGATTTTTTTTTTTTCCAAATTAAATTTATTTTATACCAGTACTCGTTAATATGGCCCCTTACAAGGTCTCTACGTAAATGTTTTGGAAAACTTTTCATTTTTATGTTGCCGAAATAAAGAAAGGTTGCGACGTACTTATATAGCTACGAGTATTTTGCGTCAATAACCGCCGTAAGGTTTAAAGGTAAAACCACTTCTGCTTACCTTGGACGTGGTCCATACAAAATAGAAGCACTTTCCTCTGCGGGCCGGGCCATTCGGGTGTAGCTCGTACCTGTTGAGCTCTCGCGGCAGATAAGGCGAAGAGCTTAAAGCTACGAAGATGCGTGGACAACAGACTTGAAGTTACCTGGTATATTCTACAATAGTGGTAAAACAGGATATTATGAGAGCGGATCGTGGCCGGATTATTCTACGGGTATGATATGTATGCACGAGCATCCCATTTCTGACCTATATGTCAGCCGAAGTATACCAGAGGGTACAATCTAAAATAGTAAACGACCAGGTACCAGGTAGGAACTACCAGGTACCAGAGGTAGGAACTACCAGGTATCGTAGAGTCTACAAGTATTCTGCGATACGTACGAGCTGGGCCAGCCTAAAAAATGTTTTTAAAGCAGATTAGCCATGCCCCGACCAATTTAACGAATTAAGACCTGGAATTTGGACACAGTGTAGATCATGTACTAATCAACACACTTGCCGCCTGCCCTTTTTTTTTTTTTCCCCCTCGAGAGAGATACGACGATCCAAAAATCGAAAAAAATGCAAAAGCGATCAAAACTACTTGGAAAAAAAAAAAATCAAAGAGGGCAGGCGGCAGGTATTTTTGCACGCACGGCTCAAAGACGTGGTGAAAATTTCAGAGTAAAACTCTCGAAATTGGTCGGGGCATGACGGAATTACCATTTTTTCCGTAATTACTTGACTTATATATGGAATCGAGTTTTGGTCATATCTTTTGATGGGTGGCGAATTGGGCAACGAGACTTACATCGATCTTCTCCTTGTGTCTTCAGCATTGTCCCCACCAAATTTCATGTTGATCGAAAATGACATTTTTTATACGAAATTAGAATGAAAAAAATGTTGTTTTCGAGTTTTCGCGGATATCTCGGCGAGATCGAGTCGAGAAAAAAATATGTATATAATTTTTAAGATACAATTTTTTTTTGCACAAGCACTGCTATGTCAGGGTTGGCGCTTCAAAATTTTGTAGCCTAATTCGCAGTGGTTCACGAGATACTGCTTTAGGAAGCTTTGTAGGTTTCTTGGCTGGCCCAGCTCGTAGCAAGATGACACCACTGACCAGTAGTCTGTCTTATGCTTCGTAGCAAATAGCAAATAGGCGTACCAGACACAAGACAGCACTTCTTTCGTTCGAAGCGTTCCGCTGTACCCCTCTCGTGCAAAGCGCCCAACTACGAGTAGAGTTGTTTTACGTCGTAAATACATGTAGGCTACGCGTTATATCATGTTTAGGTCATTGTTCCGCATACTGCTGTATATATATGCCTCGCATCGGTATCGATGCCGATAGTACTCGTCGTCTGTATATACATAGGTACTGCTTGGTGTAGTTTCCACGACATGGCAACCCGGCACTCGTGTAAACTGGATACTTCATTTCGTGGTACGATATCATACATATTTACGTACATCTGTACGAGTACGCGCATTTTCCCCCCATGTCGATACCGCCGCTCACGGCGTGGAAACCGCTTTAGCGTTCGGTGTTGGGTGTTCGGTACCTGACCTTATTAGTTGCAGTGGACACGCGACAGCTCAGAGCAAGCCTGTTCGTGTTGCGGTACAACGCCTAACGCTAGATGTTGCTTGCTTTGTTGCTTGTTGGCTTTTTCAGAAGCGTGACACAGCCGTCTTGTTTGAGTTGCCTCGCGAGGTCGAAGAGCTTGGCCCTTGCCCTCCTTGGCTTGTTTACTGGTGCTGTACTGGCAGTGTACTCGTATGTAGTTGCTCTTGACGCCTGAATTTGGCATTTTCCATTTGGCATATTACCAGACTTGGACTTGTACTTCGTTGCCCTACCTGGTACTTGTACATCATTATCAGTATTCATTATTACCAATTGCACAACAATAATATTATACCAGCGATAGAGAGACCGGCACGGTTTTTAATGTGAAGACAACAACAACAACAACAACCGTACGTTTATACCTTGGTACCAGGTAAATTACAATTTACTGGTGTTGCGCTGCCTCCGGCTAAACGACCAAATCCGGAATCCGAAAATCGCAGCAGCAGCAGCAGTGACATAACACTCCTGCAGCTTGTCACTGGCACACTATTGGTCTATTAATAATATTAATATTAGTAATAATAATTAGTAATAATAAAAATAATAATAATATTAATAGTGGCATCTTGCCCCGCTACAACAGTACAACAGCAACAGTACAGCAGCAGTGTGTGTGTTCTTCACATTAAACCTTCCTTTCTACCCGTCGACATCCAGCACACCCAGTGTCCGTGCCGATTCTTCATCCTAGAAAGATACCAGTTCTGTGGTCACAAAACTACGACACCGAGATACTATAATACGTACGCTGCAGTGCAGTAAGTGCTTCACATTAAACCGTCCTTTCTACCCATCGACATCCAGCACACCCAGTGTACGTGCCGATTCTTCATCCTAAGAAAAATATGTGCAAGTTCTGTGGTCACACGGTCACACACACAAAACCACGACAAGGAGATACTACGCTGCAACGCAGTAAGCAGAGCAGACAGTAGTGTAATGCCCATATACGACAGGCACGACCTACCCTGCTAGCGATCCAGATGCGCGAGAGAGAGAAACAAAAAAGCAAAGAAAAGACAAGAAAAAAGCGAAAAAGAAAACGGGCAGCAGTAGTAGCTGCTCCAACCAAACGCACCTATAAATTACAAATTACCTCCTGTCTCAGTACCAAAACTACCGGACATTTCCGGACAGAGAGGTATAGACTAACGCTACTCGTATCATACAAGTGATTTTAATGACACCTACTGCTGTAATAAGAAACAGGCTAATAAGAAAGCCAGGCAGATATATAGAGGAAGATAATAAATTAGAGAGTCGTTATGTCGATTTTAGTGTAGAAAACACCCTCTCTCTAATAAGAAATCCAGCCTGGGCCAGCTTTCCTGTTTCTGATGATTTGGTGCCCTGTACTACTGCTGTAGTACAGTATGCTTGATATGCGGTATCGTACACGGTAGACAAACCGATGCGACGTACGTACATATTATATGCGCCGCTGTTGTGATACAGGGTGGCTGTTGGTGGACATTTGCTCCCTAAAGTTGACATCACGTTTCCAATTTTGATTCAAATGGTATACTCGTACTAGGTATATGATATTCATACATACGTGCCAATGAAAGACGTGCCGCAGAATATGCCAATTACCAGTTACAAGCCAGGGAAAAAAACTCGCGCTTCGCGCTCGCTCGTCTCGTTGTGAACGAACTGTCGATGAGGACAGGTGGACCGTATGCTGTAATCAAGTAAGATGATTTGATAACACACACCCTCGGACGAAATTCCAAGACAATTTTCTCCGAGGCATGCCTTAGAAGGGCACACAAAACGAAAATGGTGGCTCCGGAAAGAGCTCAAGATCGTTCCACAGATCGTTCCATAGATCGTTCATTAGAGGGGCATCGCTCGGCGTTGGCGCTATCCCCGCTGTCCCTTGTCGACAAACTCTGCTTCGAAATTCGCCCCGAGAGGGTTGCGTTATCTTACTAATAGTATACTAATAGTACTAATAGTATCACACGTGTGATACGGTAGGCGAGTTTCAATCATCTGTGTTTTCCATGTTGATTGACCCAAGCGCGCTCTACCTTTTGACCCGTTTAGTCCTTCAAGTATCTTAACCCTTTCAGGACTGCAGTCCCGTTTAGGGGACAAACCACTCTAATTCTAAGTACTTTGTCCCCGAAGTGGGACTCCAGTCCTATAAGGGTTAACACCTTGAGAACCGGTCCCGGGACTTTGGGGAAAACTACTTGAAATTAGTGTTGGATAAGTTTTGCAGTTCTGAAAGGGTTAAGGACTGCACTTACTCCAGTTGGAATTATGAGTCAACTTCGTATATGGTTAAAAGGTTAAACTGCTTTTTGGCCAGGTTGTCATACTCTTTGTACGCTGCTGTACACTCTTCGCCACTTCGCTCCCGCGGTATGATATCAACCCACCCCCCCCCCTCCCTCCCTTCCTCCCTTCCTCCCTTCCTCCCTTCCCCCCTCCGTCAGACTAAAATCAAAGTGCTGGTCGCGGAAGGAAATCTAGGGGGGCGTGGAAGGCGTCAAGCCGCAGAGCTTCACCAGGTACAGCAGTAGTACAAATAGCAAACCACAGCTAGCTGTACAGCAGTAGAATGGTGCAGAGTACGAGTAGTACGGCTGCGTTTGCTGACTCTACCGCAGAGATACACGCACGCGCACGCGCATGCCAGGTAGATAGTCCTAGGAACATCGCTTGCAATACACCACTATTGATAGGTACGCTGCTCCAACGTTTTCCGGTCATACCCGTGGTACTGCTGCATCGCTTGCAATACACCACCAGGTATGCTGCTGCAACGCTTTCCCGCCATACCTGGCACCAGTATGTTTGCACCTATATGGGGTATGACCCTCCAAAAGGGTCATACCCCCATATATTTGCACTATTCATGTTAACGAGTACCGGTATGTTTACCTCGCTGGCGGACACGGTCCCTTGGCATCTCAGCTTCATCAGGGATCAAAAACCTCGTATTTTGTATTTTATCACCGCGAAGGCGATCGCCGTCCATCTCCAAGCCTACCACCAAAGGAGGTCACGAATACTTACATGTTGGTGCAGAACAAGAACTACCTGGTGTTATTTTAAGAATACTTGTCTACTTGACTCCTGCTAACTGATCCTGTTGTCGCTTGTGCCGAATCGCTCGGGTCTCTTATCGTTTCGCCAGGCGTTGCAGCAGGTGGTGGGGGCGGCCGCCATCTACAAGCACCTGCTGGTGAAGCACGGGGTTGTTAGCGCGAAGCGTGGGGCAGGCAGCGACGGGGCAGACGCGAGTGTCAGCGGAGAGATCTGCGGCTGCGGTGGCGCAGTCGGCAGCTGCAAGGTATGTGCAGTCCTACATTATGCGCTCGCACTGCTGCTGCTGCTGCTGCTGCTGCTGCTGCTGCTGCTGCAGAGCAGAGCAGACCATATCGACGTTCATTTTTTTCGGTCAAGATGCGTGCGGTCTCCAATAGCAGCAACAACAGCAGTAACAACAGCAGCAACAGCAACACAGCCAGCAGTGCCCGTTTTCGTTGGAGCTTTACTACTTCTAGACTCTTGTTATTAGCTCGGTGTAAAGCACATGCGTGCGCCTGAATTCCCCCGTGGCAGCAGCAACCTCTTCCAAATCCCCAAGTTCTGGACCTACACCTTCGCATGCTTTACAGCTGTTTTTTTTCGCCAGGCGTGTGGTGGGCGGAAAAAACAAACAAAAACATAATAGCTTTCTTGGGGTGTAAGAATGCGACCGGTCTTCGCTTTTGACCTTGCGATGAAACCGGTTTGCTGCTGCGGCTGCTCCTGTTGCTGCTGTAGACTATGGTTGTATACATATGGGTGTGCTACGTATTGTGCTTGAACTACACTTTTGTTTTCTTCGTTTTTTTCTGTTGACATATTCATTTCGTTTTTTCCCTGCTGTGGACATTAATTAGCATTTCATTTTTTTCCGTTTTTTTTCCATTTTTTTAACCCGTTCTTTTTTCTAATTTTGTTCCATTTTTTTGTCTTGTTTTTCCTTTCTTCCTTTTTCCTTTTTTTTTGTCGTGTTAAAAAAGGCCATATCAGCACTGCTAAAGGAAGAGCTGGACAAGGTCAAGAAGGCCGCGGAGACCGACCGCCGCGGCGCGCTCCTGAAGAAGTTCAGGCAGGTGGAGCGCCGGAGCGGCGGACTCTGCAACCCCGACCTCCTGGAGAAGGTCGTCCGATCGTCCTCCACCGACGCAAAAACGCCTCCTAAAATGCCTCCACCTCATGAGGTGTCCCCGCGTCGGTCCTCCTTCCCTTCCGCGGGAGGAGGGGCTCCGATAGCGACCGCGGGCAAGAACGGGATGACTCCGGTCAGCATGGGCAGTAGCCCCTTCGTGCCCGGCGGAGCTACCGCCTCTGCTGGGTTTCCCACGACGTCAGGCGCTCACTATGAGGGGCCTGGGAACTCTCAGAATATCCCGTGGGCGGATGATATGCTGTGTGGCGCGACCCGGTTCAGGCACGGCGCGATGTTGAAGTCCCGGGGGCGGGCGCTGGCGAAGAACCTGGCCCGACTTTTGCGCGGGGTTTCGTCGGACCTGCAAGGCGTTGCGTCGCGGCTGCCGCCCTGGGAAGAGGACAAGGTGGAGATAGACGCGCTTACGCAGGAAGAGGTGGGTTGGTGTTTTTGGGGGCGTGGCTGTGAAGCGTGTGCAGGTCTCCTGTGTGGGGTGTTCGAAGTGCGAACGGAACAGCATGACTTGCGTTGTAATTCATAGGATGGTTTGCTGTCTTGTTTTTTTGCGCTTTTTACGCTCGTTTGTTTTTGGTTCTGAGCGTTTAAGTGGGTCGTGCTGCGCCGTTTTGATTTGCTCGGAGGCCGTGTAGCTTAAAGCCTTCATCAGCTTCCTGGATGCCGCCACGCCCTTCCTCGAGCCCCCCCTCGAGCCGACAGTTGGCGGAAAGGCAACGGGCTCGGGCATGTATTCGTACATGAACCGACCCTCCTCGCGGATGGTGCCGTTTCGTGTAAATGGCATGGAAGCGTCTTCTGGGTGTCTTGTGGGCCCCTCTGACATGTGTATATACCAGCGCGTCGCGTCCCCTTGAACAAATAACGCCTCCACCTCCCTCCGCCAGGACCCTCTTGTGACATATCTTATCTTCCCTCCCACGTGGCCCTACCTCGTGATCTCTTTATGATGAAACCACCTCCTTCCCGCAGGGCCCCTCCTTCCCTCCCATCACCTCCACCCCCTTTCCACACGACGACCCTATTGTCTCATGATCTCCTCATAGTATTTATTTCCTTTCCTTGATCGTTCCTATCCCACCCTCGTCCTGCGCCCCCTGCAGTCTTCGCACTGCAGGAGCCAATCTCGGAGCAGCTTTACCTCGGTCGACACCGCGGACGATGCTTCAGACAGGTTTTCGGACGCGAAGGCACAGGCCTCCCTTGCCCCGTCGATCGCAAGCGTTTCCATCGCCGATGACGGTGGAGACACCAAGGCACGCCGGCAGGACTGGAAGCTGGATGCGCAAGAGCTGTCGCTGATCAGGAGGGAAGAGGAGAGGGTGATGAAGCCAGACGTGCTAGGAAGGCTTCTTGCTGCAGGGGCGAGCCTTGGATGTGAGCGAGCGAGCGGGCTCGAGGCGGAGGGGTGTTTGGTGTGGGGAGGGGGGGGAGGGGAGGTGCTCATCGTATGCTTGGCCGTAGTCGTATGGCCATAGAGGGGGTTATTGTTTGGTGGGCCTTTTTCTAACGAGGCAAGACTGCTGGAGGGGTGATTACAACTCGTCGCATTCAAGAAATGTTCGTTGTCGTATCACATATACGAAGAAGCTGATTAGTATGTGGGGTTGTCTGAGCGCCCTGCGCGAGCGTGGGCGTCTTATTTTAGAGTTTTGAAGGGTCACCCTCGTGTGGGCTTTGGTTGGTGATGCCTATAGAGGGACTGCCAGAGTTTGGACACGCTCAGCGATAGCGTTGTGCGCTTGCAGGCCTTTTGGTGCGGGCTGTTACTACTGCACGTACCCCTGTCGATGTACTCAATGTATGAGTATAGCTTACGGTGGTACTGTCCACATCCTTACTCCCCCTCGCGCAGCAGGCCTCCAGCAAGCCGATTTCTGGGACGTGTTTGCGAGGCTGGAGGTTGCCACCCGCACGGAGGCGCTCCTCAACATCGCGATTCGAGGGGGGAGGGGCTGCCCGGCACGGTGAGGCTACGTAATGCTAATGCTACGAGCGTACCTTAATAGTGCGGGTCCTGGGCGAAGGAAGGGCCAATCACAGAAGCGGTGAAGCGCTGTGGCCTTATGATGGGCCGAGGAGTTACATGTTGCCAAACACCTGACGCAGATAACACGGTGAATTCTAGCCTTTAGCCTGCTGACGAGCTATACAGTACCAGTACGAATTATCTGACCTGTATATGCGGTGAATTCTAGCCTCATGTCTGGAAAGTCGGTATTACCCTTCCTCCCACCCCTTTGGAGGGCGGCTGCTGCGGACCCTTGCCGGCTCTACCCTGTGATGTTTCTCGGGTTTGCGAACTGCGCGTTTCATGTTTCGGCTGGTTCGCGTTGATTTGACACACCTGCTGCGCGTTTTCGTGACGGGGGTGTCGGGGCTGCCGGCCCGACCACTGGCGCGCCCAGAGCGCCACTGAACGGCGGCCTCGGGATCGTTTGCGAGCGGTCCGTCTTTGAGGACGTTTCCTGACGGAAGCTCCTCGTTTCGCGCCGCGTGTACTGCACAAACGCTCTCCTGCTGGACAAAAATTGAGCTCGCTTCTTTTTCGCTCGTTCGTTCGTTCTTCCCCGCTCTCTCTTTTGTTTTCGCCTCTGCAGGGCGGGGCGCATGGGACGCGAGCTGTGCATAAGCCTTACCGCCGTCGTGCTCGAGGCCATCAACACGGTGGAGCAAGCCCAGCTGCAGTCCCACTCGAGCGAATCGCAACAGAAGCCGCTGCAGCTCAACGATCCGAACGACCAGTCCATGATGCAGCAGCAGCAGCAACCGCAACCGCGACCGAAGCGCGCCGTAACCGCCGAAAAACGCCGGCCGTCGTCGGAGCGTTTCTCGAGGGACGCGATCGCTGCCGAATCGCTCAAGGTTGGAGCGCGGGCGCGGGCGGGGTCGGAATGCAACGGTAAGCCTCAGCGGCGGGGGGCGGCGGGGGACAGAGGGGTGGCAGTCGAAGGCACGTTCCACAAGGAAGACCCGGGCCTGAAAGACTTGGACCAGCGCGAGGAGGAGTTCCGAAAGGTACGATACGATGCAGGGTGCGTTGCGGGTATTTTGATGGAGGAGTTTCGGATGGCGCTCACAGTCAGGCGGTTGAGCGAAGAGTGTTTGAGCGAGAGGGTTTCCTTGCAAGGAGCTGAAATCGTCCAACAACTCGTGCTATTACAGTCGACCTAAGAACTGGCCCCGCGTATTTGGGGACAAACTACTTGGAATTAGTGTGGGACTTTTTTTTTCAAATGGGTTAAGGACCGTTTGAAGCGTGCAATAATCTGTCGCGTGAACCGACCTCTCTATCGAAGCGCTTTTGTCTACGTTTGCCATGTCTGCGCTCGAACAGCGTGTTCATTGCTGCTTGCTTCCCACGCGCCTGCCTGAACTTTCTATATTCAACAAAGCCTTACCTCGGCAGCCAATCACATCCAATCAAATTTATGCAAGGGTAAAACTTCACCCGCACCATCTGCTATTAATGGCCAGCACCGCCACCGATAGCTACCCATACGTATAGTTGATGCGACCTGTAACAACCGCAATGCTTGGCTCTTCGCGGGGTGCCTGTCCGATACCTCACACAGGCCATCTACGTTAACAGGAGCGCGCTGGCGGGCAGGCTCTTGCAGTTGACGCACGACGCGCCCCTCTGCGCGAAAGTTCTGGGAACTTTCGTGAACGACGTCGGGAACGCCGGGCAGGGTCTCGAAAACCGCCCTTGGACGACCGGGCGGGCTGACGCTTCCGCACCCTTTTCTTCGCCGTTGCCACAACCACCTGGAGAAGTGGCGACGGAGGGGGCTTGGTGAGTCTATGCCGTCATTTTGTTTTTTTGCTCCACCTACATTTTTTCATGTAAAGGCCTTGTGAAATGATGGACCCGAGGGCCCATCGCAGTTTTTTTGTTTCCCTTTTTTTTTTTTGTCTCCCCACCCCCCCCCACGGCTCCTCACGGTGCTCCGTCTCGAAAGGGATGCGTGGTCAATGGTCAAATGACTAAGGCAAGCAACAACTGAGTACGCCCCCCTCCCACGGCTCCTAAGGACAAGCGATTTGTGAAGTGTGTGGTGGCGTGGGTTGAGAGAGATTTAGGTGGTTGTGGGGCAATCAGGAGGCTTTATTTCGGGGAGCGGATTTTTTTTTTTTCACTTCAAGAGACGCACTACTCCACTGTAACTCACATTGGGAGTTTGGCCGCATGGCGCAGGAGATGAAGGCGGTGACACGCCGGTGCCTCATGCGCAATCATTATCCTAGGCGCGCGCAGCGCGGGGGGCGGGGATGGTTTTTGTTTATGTGCCAAGATCAATGATAGGCACGCACGAACGCAAAACAATATCCTCACAAAACAGCGTAACGGCTTCATCTACAGAAAGCGGCGAATGATGAGAAAATGTCGTTGCCCCCAATCCCAATTTACAGGGAGAGTCTGCCCGGCAATTGCAAAGAGGGAGCGGAACACGGGAATGGGGCGAGCAACGGCTTCGATCGGCCCGGCTCGAGAAAATTAAGCGAATCCCAGCCTTCCCCTCCGCTATCCATGGCTAGCACGGACCCACTGTCGGAAGGAGTGGACGACACCGCTGCTTGGGATCAGTCCCCTCCCTCCGTCGAGCAGGGCGGCGGCGCATCCGCTGCGGCAAGGTCCGTTCACTTGTTCATTGGGTTTTGTGTGTAAAGGCTCAGGTTTGGTAACTTTCCTGTTGCCTGAAGAGCTTTCAATCAAGAGCGTCGTGTCTTGATGTTGTGCGGCGCTTCGCTACAAACAAGCGCAGGGTTTTTGCGTTTTATTGATATCATAGCTCTTTATCGGCGGCGATTAATCGCTGTCACCGTCGTACTCCTCTCACCCCTCTGGGGCCGATGCCGCAGTCAGCCCCCTCCACGATGCTCCCCCTAAGTTTTCCCTCTTTCTGTCTCACCCCTGCCGCGATACAGGTCGCAGATGGCGTCATATTCGCAGGCAGCACCGGACAGCCACGCCAGCGACGCGCTCCTGTCACCAGACCGCGTCACCGATGACACGCCACCCGGATACCCCTTGGTCCTCTAACAGAGGCCTATCGTAGTTCGTTGAGCCGTACATTTTGTACGCATGGCGTACGGGGGAGCTTAGCTGTTTTGGTTGAGCGATGTCATAGGTATCGTCGAGAGGAGCCGATACCGGTTTCTTTTTTCCACAGCGGTTGATGGCTTTTCTCCGCCGGGCAGATTCGACAGCGTTGATTGGGCACGGGAGCGATGGCTTGCACCCGTGACTGTTCGGGTCTGGTGCTAGGCCGCAGACGCGGGTGACCGTCGATTGCAAGTGTGCCTGCCTGCATGGCTTTCCCAAATAGTTGGAAGTCGCCTGTGAATGTGCTATGCTTTTCCTCGTCATGGGGGAGATGCGTCTGCGCTTCAAATTGGGCACAAAGTCGGTTCGTCTACAACGGGCGAAATCGAGCGTAGTCAAGGACCTTTAGTCGTAGTCAAGGGCCTTTGATCGGAACCATCGAGAACGTGTCTTTCGGGCATGCTCGATGGGTATGTAAGGTACTAGCAGCAGCGGGAATCAGCGGAAACAACAATCAGTGCGCTTATCGTCCTAGCTTTACGTGTTTATATTGGGAAATAAGGGGTATTAGTAGTAAGTGTTAGGATAAATTGCTGCGCAGTCCGAGACACCGGGAACAGTTGAAACTGTCGCGGGGTTTTATATAATTGTCCATCTTTTGCTTGCTTCGCCGTGGTTAAGGAGGCGCCGTTTTTGCTTGCTTTCTTTTTTCGCTGAGTTCGCTGAGCTGAAACCACCGCTCGCTCGCTGTTCTCACGCATGGGGTGCGAGCGATATCAAGCACCCGGGAGTGTTTTTGTCGGTTGCGGAAGAGTTCAACCGGCAGTGTTACTGGCGTCGGAGGAGTCTGTTTAACGCGGCATTTGAAGCGTAGATGTGTACTTACCACTGCTGCTGTCGTCGGCCATCGGTGTTTGTTTCCGGGCGTCATTGTCATTGTCATTGTCGATTTTTTTCCTGCTTTACTCGAGAACTTGTAAAGGACATGATTGCTTGCTTCTTTCGCGGATGCCGCTTATTATTTGTTTTTCGATGGCTTTGTCAGCGACAACGCCGCAAGTACGTATATATAGATGTAGCGTTCGTTGCTTGTTTTTGCTGTTTTTCTTTTTGCGAGGAATCGATCGTTCGTGGGTAGATTTATTGGTGTCTTGTCGGGTTTTGACTCTGTTTTTTACTTGTTGTAGTTTGTGTAGGGCGTTGTCCGTTACACGCCGAGATCTAAATCCACTTGGGAAATCCGGGGATGGACCCAGGATGTCCCCTGACGACCACAGGCCGTCGCGGGAAGACACCTTGTTCCCCTCACTTTGTGTCACACACAACGCGTCTTCCTTGTTGTGCGCTTGGGGTTATTGTTCGGGTGTATGCCCGGTGGTGGTAATTTTTAAACCAGTGTATTCTAGAGCGCCGACGAGCATCGCTGGCTGGCCCCGTGTGGTCTGTTATACGCGCAACGAGTCTATATAATAAGCAGGGGAAAATGAAGAAATAAATACGAATACCTTTTCTTTTTGTTGTTTATAGGACGGGGTCCCCAAATGATTGCAAGTGAAAATTCCGGTGACCTGGTATGCTGACACGATTATTAGGACACCCGCACTGCAGTTGTTGCACTGTAGTAGTACGCATACACAGCATACATACATGACGTACGCATACATGGCTGTCTGCCCACTCACGCCTGAAAACTCTCTCGGCAACAAAACCAAACGAACATGATTATTCTTGCACCCCCACCTCCCTTAAAAATTGTGTGTGTATGCCCATCTGAATGCAACAAGCAGTAGAAATAGCAGTAGTAGTACGTGAAGAACCGCACACACATGAATGTATTCGACGGGTTTCGGCTCGCGTTGGCGTTACGTACGACGGGTTCAAGGACTGTATTATCACTCTATTTGGTAGTAGTCCCAAGTGTTACGTTTCAAAGATTATAGCCAAAGAGGGTTTTGTTAGAATGTGAAACATTCGGAAGCAGAAGCGGAAGAGCGCTAACTGGTGGCAGCGTTTTGTGGTTGTTCTGCATTGTGTATTCTGTCGACTCCTATGCCTCGTGCGTGATTATGCGTGTTTTTTTCCCCCATAAAGACCGTGCGTTGGAGTTTTTTTTTTGTTGTTGCTACTTTCTTCCAACACGCCATATATGACTTCGAACGCACAAGGCATAATGCAAGTATGAGGCAGCCTTGCCTTATTGCGACCGCTCTCTACTGCTGTAGTAATACTAGTCGATGCCAATGCGGTGACATTAGGCTATCTTGCCTCGTGTCGTGTTCTGCCGATGGATTATTGGTAGATAAAACGTCGATGAGGGGCGGCTGCGTCGAGGCTCATAACCTGTCGGAAGGATTGTCTTGCATGATTACCCGCAATGTACGCTACTTGTTGTATTGCTTTTGAGCAAGTCGATGTCAGCCGACACACTACATACGGCGGCATCAGGCTGTCTTGCCTCGTGTCGTGTTCTTCCGATGGATTATTGGTAGATGAAACGTCGATGAGGGGCGGCTGCGTCGAGGCCCATAACCTATTGGAAGGTTTGTCTTGCATGATCGACTGCAATGTACACTACTTGTTGCATTGCTCAAGAGAGCAAGTCGATGTCAGCCTACACACTACATGCGGCGGCATCAGGCTGCCTTCTCCCGTGTCGCTTTCTTCCGACGGATTGGTAAATGAAACGTCGATGAGGGGCGGCTGTGTCGAGGCTCATAACATGTTGGAATGTTTGTTTTGCGTATCTCGCTGCAGATTATACACTACTTGCCGTATTGCTCAAGAGAGCAAGATATGACAGGATATCGCTGCGTGCTGAGTGGCGCTTACGGGTGGTTGTTTCGAGGCTTATAACCTGTTGGAATGGTTGTTTCGCACGATTTGACTATAGAGTACACCTACTACGGACTCAGACCACAACATGGTGGTAGCCACCGTCGACCTCGGTGGCAGACTCGCCCACAACCGAGCAGTGCGGACCAAACCGAAATTGCAGTAGTTCAGCCGACAGGAATTGCAGGTCGAAACAGCACGACGGGCGGTGAGCGAGCGGTTCATCCACAACCTCGATCAACAACCAAGTGAGCCAGCGACCACCACAGCGGGGATGGCGACGTTGTTTACCAATGCCCTCCTTGACGCGGCGCAGACAGTACTACCCGAGGAACCGCGGAGACTACGCACGCAGGAGTGGTGTGAGACCCCAGCGACGAGAGCAGCTTTGGAGGAGGCCCTTGCCAAGCGGCGGGAAGCGCGCCGCGCGATGAGGGGCAATTGTACTTCATCGACATGGAGGACCCTCAAAGCAGCATGTAAGGGAGTGACCGCAGCAGTCGAAACGGGCATTTATGCCCACCTCGATAAGTACGTGGCGGAGCTCGAAGCGGTCTACAAGGACCGCGACATGAGAGGGCTGTACAAACACCTTAAGAGATCAGTGGGCCTCAGCGGGAGACAAGCGGGGGGACAGCAGTTCGTCACGGACGAGAAAGGCGTGCTGCCCCGGAACAAGGAAGACATCCTCCAGCGGTGGGCGGGATTCTTCGGCACCCTCCTCAACACCAAGTCCCCTACCCTGAACCCAGACATCGCCGAAAAAGTGACGCAACGACCAGCGACGCGAGCCACCCGACGGTTGGGAGCGGCGCCAGACCTCGAGGAGGTGGAACGGGCAACGAAAGGCCTGCAGAACTGGAAGGCACCCGGCCATGACTCCCTCCCTGCCGAGTTGCTCAAGATCGATGACGACGAACCCGTCGTCCTGGAGCGCCTTCATGCCATCCTCGTCGACGTGTGGAACGGAGGAGAGATCCCGCAAGAGTGGAAGGATGCAACCATCAAAGTGCTGTACAAGAAGGGCGACCGGTCCAACTGCAACAACTTCAGGGGGATCTCGCTACTATCGCACGTAGGCAAAGTCCCCGCCAAACTCATCACCAACCGCCTAAGCGCCTTCTGCGAAGCCAACAACATCCTTCCGGAGGAACAGTGCGGCTTCCGACCTAGTCGATCCACAGTATGCATGCTGTTCGTCGTGCGCCGACTCCAGGAACTAGGGCGGAGAAGGAGAATACCGCTCTACATGTGCTTCGTCGACCTACAGAAGGCCTATGACTCGGTGGACCGAGAGCTGCTATGGAAGGTGCTGGCCAGGGCCGGGGTTCCTGCGGAGATGGTCGCCGTCATCCGCCAATTCCACGACGGAATGCGGGCCCGGGTGCGCATGGACGATGGAGAACTGTCGGACTGGTTCTTGGTCACGCAAGGCTTGCGACAAGGGTGTGTGCTGTCCCCACTGCTGTTCAACGTTTTCTTCGCCGCGGCCCTAGAGGTCGTTATCGTATGATTCAGCGAGGACGATGGTATCATGCAGAACCTAGTGTTCCTGAAGGAGGAGACGGGAGCGGGGACGGAGACACCACTCGACCGCGTACGGAGGGCGGTGTGGGGGATGCTGTATGCCGATGACGCCGGCGTTGTATCGAGGTCCGCCGACGGACTGGCGAGGATGATGACCATTATCGTGCAGGTGTTTGGGGAGTTCGGGCTGACGGTGTCGGAGAAGAAGACGGAGACTCTCCTGATGCGCGTAAAGGAGAGGCAGCCAACACCGCCCCCGCCGCCGCTGATAATCGAAGCAGCGGGGCAGAAATACACCCAAACCCACGAGTTCCGGTACCTGGGCGGCCTCGTCAACGAGCATGGCGACCTCACCCGGGAGATCAACTTCAGGAGCAGAGCAGCGTCGGCGTGCGTCAGGAGGTATGGCCCGGAGCTCTTCGATAGGCCGGGAGCACCGTTTCGACTCAAGGCCCGCCTGCTTCAAGCGGAGGCGATGGAGGCACTGCTGTACGGTTGCATGACATGGGCCCCACGTCGCGACCACTACCGACTGCTGCGGACGATACACCACCGGCTGCTGCTGCGAGTTATTGGGTACCAGCGCAAGCAAGGCACCTACCGGCAGCTGTCCTACGCCCAGGCCCTGAAGAGGGTCGGGTGCCAGAGCGTGGAAGCCACTGTCCGGCAACGGCGCCTACTGTTCGCGGGGGCCGTGGCAAGGCAGCCAGACGGGCGACTCCCGAAACGACGGATGTTCGGGGAGCTGGTGGGGGGGAAGGACCCGGGCGCGGGGTGCCCGGAGCGGAACTGGCAGACGTGCCTGAAGGACGACTTCAAAGCGTTCGGAGCTACGCACGGCTCTACGGACGACCAGAGACGTGTCTTCGGAGTCCCGAATTCAGTTTGGGCGGAAGCAGCGAAGGTGAAGGGAGGAAGGCAGTGGTACAAGGGAGTGCTGCAGGGAGCTGAGAGGTTTATGACCTCCTGGCACAAGGACGAAGAGGAGGCTAGCCGGAAACGAGCGACCAAGCGAGAAAAAGAGCGCAGCAATAATAAAGAGATACCAAGAACCAACGGGACGGGAGGGGTGCGGAAGAAGGGCGAATCGGCGAGGGAAGGAAACAAGCGAGAAATGGCGGACCGAGTGGCGCGATATGTGCCGGATTGACTGTCCTGGACTGTTTGTTTGTTTGTTTGTTTTGTTATTTTTCCCCCTCCCCCCCACCGCCGCACCATTGCACCACCCCCTCGGGATGACGTGTCAATGTGTTGTCTCTGCGGTCTTGTCTGTGTGAGTGTTTGCTTGTACTTTTGACTTGTCTCTTTGTCTTTGTCTTCGTCTTTTTCCCTTCGTTGCTTTTGACCTTTTGCAGTTACACTGCTCGCAGGCCGGGGGTACATCAATCACACGGGACCATAGTTCCCTTCCCCCGTATCATGTCTGAGTTTATAATCGGGGTGGAGGACTCGATTTGTTTGCCTGACCGGCGTGAACCCGGCACGGAACACCCCGGCATTATAGGGGCACCAAGATAGAATCAGGGGGCGTGTACCCCCGATTGGTGATGTTGACTTTTCCATTTTTATTTTTTACCTTCACATAGCGTGTAGAGGGGAGCGGAGGGCTCCAGACTATCTGTTTTTGACTGGCTTTGATCGCTTTGCGGACCCTTCGGGTTCCACTTTTATTTCAGTATACCTTTTTTGGGTAAGTTAGCCTGTGACCACGGGAATCGACCGTGTCAAGTGTTGGATTAGTACGGACAGATGGAGGTACTGGATAGAGAGACCGGCACGGTTTTTAATGTGAAGACAACAACAACAACAACTACGTGTTGTATTGTTCAAGAGCAACAGAGACGACAAACAAACGTTCGTTATGTGACGTTTGTGGTCTTAATGTCAAGCGGGAGAAAGTGGCAAGAGAAGGGGTGAGTTCGAAGGACGAATTAATCTGGTCCAACCACCCAGAGCCTGATATGAAGGTGTTCCCGTGGATGATCCCCCAAGGAGAAGGGAGCAGGGTATCTCTGGCTCGGTCAAGCTCACATGATCTCTGTTCGTGGGATAACGAGTTACCAGGTATTTCTTAAGCTGGCAGCTTGCTACTGTCTGGTGTACGGGAACACTGACTGGCGGAGCATGGTCCTATTATTGTTGTTGTGTCGCACACAAGAAAGCTCACTCGTCGCGACGTGGAAGGCTCTTTGGTCTGGTGGTATGGTCTGTGTCGGGCTGTTGGCGTTTGCGCTGAGGTTCGAATCTCACCTGGTGCACACATGTATTTTTTCTGGGTTTTCCTCCGTCGTAAGAAGTGCGAAAGCGGGAGTTAGCAAAATTCGAGGAAAATCGACAGTGGGGATGCTGAACCCTGTACTTGATAAGAATGAAGGCAAGTGCCGGGTTGAGAAGGGACGATATGTACCTGTGGCCACGGCTTGTTTGTCTAATTCGAGGAAAATCGACAGTGGGGATGCTGAACCCTGTACTTGATAAGAATGAAGGCAAGTGCCGGGTTGAGAAGGGACGATATGTACCTGTGGCCACGGCTTGTTTGTCTAATTCGAGGAAAATCGACAGTGGGGATGCTGAACCCTGTACTTGATAAGAATGAAGGCAAGTGCCGGGTTGAGAAGGGACGATATGTACCTGTGGCCACGGCTTGTTTGTCTAGAAATGCCGCTGAGGATAAAACCTCCTACGAGTTGAGCTGGACGTAAGAGTAGAGCGACGAAAACACGGAAACAACAGAAACAATAATAATACAATAATCAACACGAAAAACGAGCGCGATTCACTGATCGTTTGTTGTTATGTCAATGTTTGTGTTGAATGAAAAAAATGATACCACGAAACATTTTCCTAAATCAGTAGCACAGAGAGAATTTTGTTGTTCAGTTGTTGGTGTCGCTCTGCAAGGGCTCCCCGTCTCTTGTTGGGTGTGATATGACTGTCTGTGCTGATAACACGCGAAGGAGAAGAGATCGAGCTGTCCATCCATTACGCCCCCCCGAGAATCCTCGTTCCGTGAGTCCCCGTGAGCACGGGGAAAAGGCGTATTGTTAGAAGAAATGTGCTACAGCACCAGGAGGAGATGAGGGGAGGGTACCGCCTCAACCTGCAACCTGAGTGGTCTGACCTGAGCGTCCAACCTTTGTCGCGCGTAGCGGCGTCACGCTCAAGGTTGAACGCCGGCAGGAGAAAAAAAAGCCGGTCCGATCCTGTGACGCTGTTAGACGGCCTCGCTGGGGGGTCGGGGACGGACGACGAAAAAAAAATTGAGGACGACGAGGAGGGCCATATGATAAGGACGCCCAAGAAGAGGGGGAGAGAAGACCACTATCATGACGAAAGTGACGACGAGGACGGCGGCGACGAGGACGAGTACGAGGAAGACGAGGGCGAGGACAGCGAGGGGGGGGGCGAAGGGGAGAGGGGAAGGAGAAAAAAAAAACCATCAAGAATACGACGATGACGACGAATTCGACGACGAGTACGAACACGATGAGGGCGAGGATGACGAGGACGGGGACGAAGGGGGGTAACGGTGACGTGCCGGGAAGGGGAGGGGCGTCGGAGATATTTCGGGCGTAAGAACCACGTGGGAGACTGCCCGGAGGCCAAAAGTCCGTATAACTGACCGCTGTGTTGATGATGTAGGGACGCTTTAAACGCGGGCTAGCGCCATTAACGGGGCTACACTGCAGCATTATTAGCAGTCTACTATTAGGAGAGGAGGGTGTTAAGGAGGGGGCGGAATATAGAGTGTCACATTTCCGCGGCATCAACGTGGAATTGCTTTTAAGAGCACAATGGATGATGCAGGCATGCATGTTGGGGAGGGGGAACCTTTGAAAACCTTGATTAAGCAACGGTGGACAATGGAGCCATTCACTACATTTTGTAAGGGACGCTAGGTATAAGAGGACAGGGTATCCCTAGCCAGGTCAGCTTGTGGAACGGGTACTCGTTGGTACTCACGTGTGTTGTTTGCGTAAAGATAGAAGAAGAGCAGGTTTATTCCGTTTTCGCGTGATGAACGACTGAGAAGGCAGGTGAGATGGCTAAAAGCCATCGGGAACCATCCCTGGTTCCCACCTAAGATACCGCCTTCCAAGTACTACCAATACGATTATTATACCTGATACCAGGTATTTACCAAACGTTTCCACATCATGCCAGCAGTACCATAACAATTTGACGTCGTCGAGGACACGGGTTCGAATCTCACTTCGGGACGGACCCACGGTAGGGGTACCACTCTTGGGCTCAATATTTTCTGACCGGCTGAGCTCTTCACGTGAGTAACCACCGTGTAGTATTATTATTTTACTGGTATATTTGTTTTTGGGACTACCGTATTGGAAGTTTTGGTCGGGTTGCGCGAACGAATGTTTCCGAAGTCATGTTTCGGGTGAGATATTGAGCTCCTCATGTGAGGAGCTCAGAAAATTATGTTGCGCCCCTACCGTGGGATGAGAATTCGAACGATTCTTTTACGGAAACGCTTGCGCGTGCGTCTCTAAAAAACATCTCTCCCTGGTTCCCGAGGTATTGGACGAAGCGGGTAGGTCAACGTACGGCCGTGTGAGAGTATTACTTGCTGAGCTATGGGGGTAAAAGATCGATCGATTACCCAGCCCAGGGTAATCCATATAATAACTCTCTCCCCCCCTCTGAACGGCGGGGTATATTTGGGACGTCGGTACCGTATACGGCCGTACGTTGACCTACCCGCTCCGTTTCAATACCTGGGGAACCAGGGAGACGTGTTTTTTAGGGACGCACGCGCAAGCGTTTCTATAAAAGAAACGTTCGAAGTGAGATTCGAAACCGTGTCCTGCCGACGACGCCAAATGTGAGGGTATTACCTGCTGAGCTATAGGGGTAAAATATCGATCGATTACCCAGCCCAGGGTAATCCTTATAACAGCCGTATACGGTACCGACGTCCCAAAGATCCCGCCGTTCAGAGGGGGGGAGAGAGTTATAAGGATTTCCCTGGGCTGGGTAATCGATCGATCTTTCACCCCTATGTCATATAGCTCAGTAAGTTTCACCCTCACACTAGGACGCGCCAGGTCGTTGTTGGTGGTGACATCGGTGGTATCATTGTTAGCAAAATGACAAGAATTGAAAATGTTAGACTACTACGGCGCAGCTGCAGTGTTGCCTTTTCGTTGACTTCAGAGGCGGAGAGGCCTCCCGCGTACCCTTATGTCAATGTGACGAGCTTTGCACTTCCACGAGGAACCAAAAACCCACTTGAGGTATTTTGAAACATCACGAAGAGTTTGTGACCTTCTTCGGTTGTAAAAAAGTAGAGAAACAGTCCTCAACAAGTATTTATCGATCCGCAAGGGAATAGATCACACCTGTTAGCTCGATATAGATGGTGAGTGTCCTCTTTTTCCGATACATGCATTTGATGTGTTTGCGGTGTATTGGGTCTGCATTTTGAGCGGAATGGCATATTAATTTTCTCGTCGGGGCGAGCTTTCACCGCCGCCACAGCGCACGGGTATAGCGCGTTCCGAGAGCGTGAGGTTGCGCATCACCCGGCGGCTTGGGGGGCGGGAGTTGTGAATCGTTAGGGTTGACTATAAGTGTGTCGCACTTCGAGCTACGAGCATGTGTTCATGTGTTCCATGTATGGCACTACAGTAGGTGGTACAGCCGCTCCTTGGTGCTGAATAATTGCAATGTCACGCCCATCAATACATAGTTAGAAACAGCCAAGGCGGGGGTGGAGGCATGGCCCGTCCCGGGCACCCTGCAGAACGCCCGCCAATCTAACTCATTCACTATAACTAAGTAGGTATAGTTGTCCACCGCGCGCATCATTCTTAGCATCGAGCCCGTGTGTAATAAAGCTGGGTATAAGAGGACAGGGTATCCCTAGCCAGGTCAGCCTATGGAACGGGTACTCGTTGGTACTCACGTGTGTTGTTTGCGTAGAGACAGAAGAAGAGCAGGTATATTCCGTTTGCTTGCGTGATGAACGACTGGAAAGGCAGACGAGATGGGCCCAAGGCCAAAGGCCATCTGGGAACCACCCCTGGTTCCCATCTAAGATACCGCCTTCCAAGTACTACCAATACGATTCTAATACCTGATTCCAGGTATTTACCAAACGTTCCCACATCATACCAGCAGTACCATAACACTAGCCCACTCTGATGAGCCGTATATGCAGACATATGAGAAATTCGTGGAAACCCCGATTCCACGAATTAAAACATGAGTCGAAGATGCGGCTCCTCAAAACCCACTCTCACACCTCTGAACGGCAAGGCTACGAAGCCGAACATACCACCAGCAGTACCATAACACGTGCACACGTGAGACAAAGGGCATTATTAGCCCATCCATACGACGACCGGCCCTTTAAGCGCCGAATTCCTCTGGCCGCTCGCTACCGTTATCTTGGGGGAGGGGGGGCGGGGATTTTTTTTCCCGGGACATCATTTACCATTTACGATTAATTAAATTGACATTAAATGTTGAAGGTTGATTGGTGTTTTGTTCCTTTCCAGCGATGACGTGGGTATTTTCTTGCGCCTGAATGCCTGAAGAATCTTCATTTACTTTTGATATCTATGCTGTGCATCGTCGGCTGATTAACCAGGTAGATACAGCAGCAAGCAGTGCTCCCTCAATCCATACTATTGCACTTTATTACTGGTATTATACTGGTACTACAAACACCTGGTACCGGTATGTATTACCAGACCGGGTGCGAAATTCACATTTATTCGTTCGCCACACTCGACAGCACGCAGTGTGGAGCATAGTAAGCACAACAATGTCCTTCGACTTAAAAACTTGTAAAACTGGAATAATTGTTTGAATTGCACGAGCGTTTCAAGACGGGCCCACGAGATACTTCACACGTACGCCTCCTGTTGGGTGTAGTTGCCCCACCAGCCCCCACGCACGATCTCCAAACTCTCTTCTGCTTGCTGTGTACGTACCTGGTACCTGTATAAGAAAACGTGGAAAAAAAAGAAGAAAAAAAAGAAGAAAAAATACGCATACGGAGAATCGAACTCCGGGCATAACCTTGGGAGGGTTATATGTTACCACTACACCACATGCGTCACATGTTGTATTTGAAAGATATTTTTCGCCATATCAACAAGAAACGATATTAATAGTGCGATTATACAAAGGCCCCTCGTACTGTAAGTATATACTCGTACATACGACGTCGTACTCGCGTAAGGTTACCGGTACCTGGTATATATCATATGTAGTATGTACCCTGGGTATTAAATTCAATGATAATGTTTGGATGCTTCACGATCGATCGGGGCAGGCCACACACCCTCTGCGGGGATCTCTACCCTGACGTTGTTGCCTACTGGTATGTTATGTACGTACCAGAATCGGGGAGCATTTTCTTTGATTTCGAGAATGAAAATAACAAGCGACGGACATTCTCCCCAGCATCAGTATCACCCACTACACGGACTACACACATTCTATCCTGGGCGAGAAGATTAAGGAATGCAACCCAGGGAGTGCTATGATATTGCCCTGGGAGGCCTATAACTGCTGTGTCTAGGAAGATATATACGGGAAACGATGGCGTATTATACTTGGAACGCACATACATGGCATATGCGTGTATTGGGGAACGAGAGGGGTTCAGGGCGAGCAACAAGGTACTAATATTATAGCGCTGCTCTTCTAAATTAGACGGCCTAATCGTATCGTGAACACGGGTTCAGTGAGAGGTAACAGCCGAGCCCCACCTCTCGGACCATTCAACGGAACCTTTGTTGGAAAACATAACGCTACACTTATAGCAAAGCACCAAATACCTCGTGAGTGAGCGACAACGCGGGATCACACCTAGCAGGGTGTACGTACGTGAGCCTTTTGATTTTCATGCGCGTCCTTGCTTCAAACTTGTCATAGCAATGTGCCTTTCCTTTGCTAGAGTACGCGCCGTAGTTGTTTCGTGAGGTGCAGAGGGTTGGTCACCCATCAGAAGCGTAGCAGGAACAGTCGATGTTGCTGTGACGGGGCAAAGGAGTACGAAACCTTTGTTGCGGCATAGCAAAATACAGACAATACTTTACGAAGTAAAGAGATTTGGAGCAACTGCCGAAAAGGCACAATAACCTAGGTTGTGACAGTGGGAGCAAGTATCAAGCACGAGTAGGTTAGACCAAGTTGATAGAGTAACTGTTGTCTACTGTAGTTTCGATGGTATAAACATAAATTTGAGTTTGTCACCTCCATCGAGGGGTCGTATTAATGATAGGTACTACAGTATGCTATAATACGTCAGCAGTATAACACTAACAGCCTGCCGAGTCGCTGTCGGGCTCAGCGTAATAAGTGCTATGATACGTACTGTAGAATCAAGATGCACGTTACAATACATTCCGTCGTATACAACAGCACAGAGTAGATAACTTGCCACGAGGAAGTGTCGACCTCCACGAACAAGAGTCTTGCTATGGACCGGTCAGTACAATGTCCCGTACACGGTACCAGGTATACATCTACCCGTAGAGCGTTCACCTTGCCGAATTCATAGAGGAGCTTACGCCTACTACCTCGTCCACTATCAACATATTTTCCTTCGTTTTCTTCCACCACGGCACAGAGAGAGAGCGCTATCATCTTTCAACGCCATCTATCTTACTTTTCAGCTGAAGCTCATGCGACCGGTCGGCTGACCCCAACCGACGGTGCTTGCCTCTTGTGAACTGTCTGACGTAACTCAGAAGCCGTACCACACGCCTTATGCAGGCGTCTCCTGCTAACAGCCTTCTGGTCAAGCCGTGTCACGGGTGTAGTCCCTTCCCCCTCCCGGTTCTTGCTTGCATTTCTATCGCGTCGTTTCAGCATTCCCACTGCTCGTCGATTTCCATCGCATTGTGCCGTCTCGCGCCCCTGCACTGCTGTCAGCGACGGACCATGACTCAGAAAGCGCTTTGTGTTTGTACCACCAGCCGAGACCCGAAAGTCAGCGCAGCCGCTAGCAGGGTGACAGTGGCAGTCTATCCGTTAGACTACAGCGTCGGAAAATACCACAGCATCATGTGTTGTGGATTAACCTTCTAGAAAAACTGAAAGTGCTTCTCTTGAAGGAGTAGTAGCGAGGCTACAGTCTGTAGAACATCTTGTTCAAAACGCATTCAATTTAGCAAGAAATAATATTAAAACAAATTAAACACCACCCTACACGACAACCACGAAAAAAAACAAGTGAATTAAGTCACAGCGAGGTGCACGTTTGTTGCGTGTGTGTTGCTGCCTGAAACGTAACACTGCAGAAGGCGGAGAGGAGAGTACATGATGCATAATGCGATCATGTATACCAGTCGTAGCTATTCCGGGCGGGTCAAGGACATCCATGCCTCATAAAGTAGGCCGCGGACGCTTTCGGCTGCCGAAAACTATGACCGTCCCGACTTTTCTGCCTTCGACATGTTGAGCACTCTCGACGGAAAAAATATATTAAACGATGACGACATACTCGTTTACCAATTGTTCTGCTTGTGGTACCACGGCATAAACGACGAAAAACAACTACATTTTGATGCTTCGTGGCATCAGGACAGGGCAAAAATGCTATCAATACATTTATTTATTCCACGGGTTTTGTTCTTGATCGAGGGCCAGACGCTTGGTTGGGCGCGTACTCCATACTATTACAAGTTAATCCCAACGCCTCAAACGTCGCCAAAATTCAGCTTTTGCACGTCTGCGTCCTGCGCTACTATCACGCGGAGCCCTCACTAGTCTCAGCGTACGTATATCCAGGAACTTTGCCGTGAGGTCGTGTGACCTTATAGGTTGAAACATCAGCATAATCGCTGAGACAGCCCGTACCCTTAAACTAAATCTTGGACGGTGGGCATCAGTACGAGGCTTCTACATCCACCATGAGGAGTGTACCCATGTGAACGAGAAAGCATGAACATCAGCAATCGTACCCAGAAATTCCAGGCGTGGGTAGCAATACCGGTTCCTTAGGCTAGCCGTCTGTGTCCGCCGACATCAAGCTACAGGCTGGAACTGTACCCAGCAGCGGTGTACTCCGATGTCGCGTCGTAGCCACCACTGCCCGAGCGTCTCTTCCTGTAGAAGTACATGCCAACGCCAACGAGCACGACGGCCGCGGACACACCCACGATGACGCCAGTTTTGCTATAAGACGAACTTCCCGATGTCGAGGCCACTGCTTCATCGTTGTCGTCACCAATCGGTCTTGGTTCTGGCCTACTAGGGGTTGAAGTAGGGGACGATGTCGGGCTGCTTGAGCCCCTCGCCAGAGTATCCAGACTACGGAATACCGAACCAGGCATATCGCAGGATGCGGCGGGGTCGACACAATGGTAGCCCGTGGCGCCGCAAGAGAATTCTGCCAAACATTGTTCGAACGAGAGGGTCGTGGTTGCTCAGTGTGGTCCATACTCGTTTCAGACAGGGTATTCAAGCGTGGTGAGCTTTCTCGCAGATGAGTTAACGGGTTGTGAACTCGATGCTCGAGGAGCGACCGTCGTGTGTGGCCAATGGCAGTCTGGACGATGGCATGGAAATGAAATATGCAGTCTTGATAATAAACCAACATCGTGTGTATTCGTTGCATGTAGGTACCTCCAACGACATGCTATCAATAAGGTTTCACGGCTCTTCTAATGGCACCAAACAACATGCGAAGATCGAGATTCGGCAAACCATAAACAATAAACCATGCTGATACTATGTTTATACACGACTCCTCGGGAAAATTGCTCTACGTTGAACGCAGAAATAGACGCAGGGATGCGTAGAGATATTACCGCCTTGGGTCAAAGTTATAAAATGATGAAAATTACAAACTTACGACAATTTTTGCGGGTAAATCCTGTACGAACCACGTTGAATCGCACTGATACCTCATCTCGGGGATGGGAGCATTCCGTTTCCTCGCCTCTGCGAGGATTAGCTACGTCATGCAACACACACGGTTTTCGAATGCAATTGATATAACTTCGCAGGCTGGCTGCCGCACGCGACAATGATGATCGTCATGATTACAGAGCCAACATTTTTTTTTAGGGAAAACTTTGTTCTAAGAGTTAAATGACCTGTGACAAGAGCTTCATGAAGAGCGCACTGAGTAGATTTTGCAGAGCTATGTATCATAACAGGCACGCCTCGCATTGCGATGGGTGACTCACCGTTATCCCAGCAGGTGCACTCGCAGCAGTCTCCCCCGTCAAACCCGCAGGCCTGGGTATTGTATTCTTCGTCGCACCGGCCGTCTCCCATGAGGACAACAGAGGCGACGTCGCAGTTCAAATCGCCGTCCAAGGCCGCCGATACACCGGTGCACAATACTGCCCACAACAGCAGGGCCATATGCCACAAGGAGAATCGCGCCATGATGGCTACTGCTCTGTGCCAGTGCAAAGGTACGCCCTGCCGAGACCCTGCAGTGGATTTTTGGTGTGCGCATAGGAAACAGACGAGAACCGAGTGTCAGAAAACAAGAACAAAAATGGAACTTTTCCTGAGACAGAAAACAGCAGTTTCGTTCGCCAGAGGCCACCTGCGAAAATTGGTCCCACACCAATTCCAAGCATGTTTTCGACAAGAACATTGGTGCAGTTCTTAAGGCGGCTATATGTGGTCGCGCGCAGAGGCAACGATTCCCGCCCTTTCGGTAACGGCCATCACGGGTACTTCTCCATACGTCCAAGATCGTTCTTCCCCTGAAGAAATGTGCACGCAAGTCCTCGCTCGTCAAGTAGGAAGAGTCAGTTCCGATTCTGCATTGAAAGCCTCGCCGTTAATAGTTAAAGTTGAGCCGTACTGTTGCCAACGAAAACGGTTTTCCATGTACGGTAAGCAGCGGCGTCGGCCCTAGTAGCCTTAAATGGAGCCAGCGTTTTATGCCAACCGACGCCAAATAGTCCGCCCCGCATGACTATGCATTTTTGACCCTCCGCTAGGCGGATAGGCGACTGGAAGCGAGCGCAGCGGGCATGTACGTGCATGTGCACCTTCAACTGCAGTTGTGTGTGCCGTGACCGTTGCTGGTCGTTACTACCCGCGAGGGCACTTTTGGGTCGGTCTACAGACACGAGGCCTTGCGCATGTCAGGAAAGGCTTGCAAAAAACGCCAGCGAACTGGTCGTGACCCTGGGACCTTACCCGGGTAGTAAGTATATGTTTAGTGAGTTTCATGTCGCGAGATGCTTGTCGTTTTGCTGCCAGTTCTGCGATGGAACGCGAGCAGGTGTTTCCGGATGGGTGACTGTGGATTGGTTTGACGTAGAGCAGGGCCTCTCGCACGTAGCGCCATCGATGTCAAACATGCTTCGAGTGGAATTTAGAGGGCGCAGCACCAGTTTCGTACAGTACATGGTTCGCCTCAAGAAAGGATAGGATAAGGGAGCGCCGGGCGAGGCACGCGCTGGCGAACAAGGCCGGGCGAAGGAAGGAGCTGCCAAACGCCGTGACGGAATGGTGTGGCGCTGATGTGGTGCAAGCAAAGTTAGAGGTCACCGCTTGCCTTGAGAAGAATGTGACAATGCATTGTCACGGTTTCATCGGCGATCGAAGCCTTAGACTTGAGACCATATTGTCTCCTCTTGATGGGAATGCAGAGGTCAACCTTAACGTTGCATCAGCGGGACAAAACTTGTAAAATCAAACGAAAACGTTTGTACATCTCGGCCGAACCATCTGGCAGGACGTTATCGTAGCCACCGGAATCCCGTTGAGGGCACGAGGGAGCGGGCAGCACTCCAGGCGATCTGTGGTGTGAAGAACTACGGTCGCCCAAGTGCCCTCCTGCAGCTCAAGGTGTCGACGCCAATAGCCGAATAAGTCGTACAGTAGTAGCAGATGTCCCACTGTAAGGGTGCATGGCACGGGCCGTGAGAAGGGCCACGTATTGGTGCGGCAAGCTGAAGACAAGCCTACCCCCTGCCCCTCCGACCCACCGCCTGACGAATGCTCGAAGCAGCAAGAGCGACGGCTTCCATACCATGTGTCTAGCTCCGTCGCGGTCACCACACCACGCCCTTCAGAGTGTCGACCTTATGGTGCGTATAGTCGGAGGATATGTTCGCGCCGTGTACTGTTGTATGGCGCGGAATGGAGGTGATTTGATTGCCGAAGGGCGTAGTGTTCGAGGCCAGTAGATTGCCGGGGTTAACTCGGGTGAGAAAGATAATAGGTAGGGTGGCGGACAAGCGACTTTTCAGAGGTTATGTCTCCCAGTCCAATCGAGGGTCGGATAATCGGGTCGAGGTGGGGCGGCGGGTTTCAATCGAAGATGGCGTGCGGCGGAAAAGCGCGTGGGAGCATTCTTGGGAATCTGGTATTACCAGTATGTTTTTATTGTGTGATTACTATACTAGACGTACATTGGTGTGGCAGACGATGCTGCGTGTCTGGTGTGTTTCCTGTACGGAATCCCTTCGTGACAAAGGCGTGAAGCGATCGAAGTTTCAAATCGTTCGAGAAAACGATGTATGAGCCCAGCGCTCTTATTCGGCATACATATGGTATAAGTGGGACACGCCACACAAATTACGGACTTGGAAAAAGTGGGGCAGCGTTTCAATTTCCCCCTCCGGAGACCCCTTGCCCCTCCCGTCACCTTAATCCTGATCTCTGGTTAGCGTTTGTATCTATACGATACCGAGAGCTGGGATTTTTACTGCAACACAGCTGGGGATTTTTACTTGCAGTATTAACACTCCGTGGACTGATCTGCGTGTTTCGGAAACTATTTCGTTTCACGTACGTGTACCAGGTATCTGGTATTGTTCCACCACGGACTCCGACTGGCGGTAGAAATTACAAAAAAACTCGATAACTTGTGCGCAAGACGCGACCGAACCATTATTATATCTTTCATATTACAGCACATAATACTCGAGGTACCGATATCATATGTGTTATGTGTGCATACGATGACGGGACTCCATGGTGTACACAAGTAGTTCCGGTAGTACTTACTGGAATACGAGCATCGAATACATACCAGTACAGCACCCGAAGATAGTTACCTTAAAAAGCGTTGAGTTCGCACAGCGGTGCCATCGTTTTTCAGCGCTCGACGACGGCAAAAGGATGCCAATACCGAATAAGGTGTTTTTCGGAAGGCTCTCGGCCAGCGCTTTCCGAAAAACCCTTATTCGGTATTGAAAACCTTCCCGTTCTGGAAAATCCTAGCGCTGAAAAACGATGGCCCCCTGTGCAAACTTTAAACGCTCTTCACGGTACGCTGTCGCTAGGAACTGTCTATTATTAATATGACTACGTACATGCAGTTTTTTTTTCATGTTTATGGAATGGTATGGGGGTACCCCTGCTTATGGTTTCGTACCTTGTGCTCGCTTTTTCTCCGAAGATGCAGGCACTTTTTTTGTTAATAAAAGGTCAATTATGCTCCGCTAAACGACAGTTCTGCCGCCAATATGCCGTATGCTACTACTACTACATTCAGCTGTAAAATGGTCTCATTTCTCGCGAGTGATCGCCAGAACGGAGGGATGATCAATGAGCTCGTCAGATCGTAACTTTTTATTCTGGGGCTGTTTGATATTAATAATATACGTATGCGCCCTCCCGTGTCCTACGTTCTGCGGCCGCCCTGAGTGGTGACTACTCGTAATATTGATCGGTTTTATGATTTTCGGTTATGCTTCGAACGAGTAATTTTAGTCAATGTGCTCGTGAAAACCCTGATTATGCTGCGATTAATAGCATCCATCCCTGGTGATTTTTTCCTACCTGGCATGCATATTGTACGCTAAACAGAGGCGAACCCCCCTCCGACTCGTATGCCGAAAAAAAAATGCGAGCACAAAAGGCCTACCTGGTACAGGCTTAGGCAGAGCCCATACATAGTCTACTATAAAGGTATTTTATGTCGTTTTCCTGTATATTCCAGCCTGCTTTTCTTATTGCTCGTTTTCTCAGTGGGTGTCCCATACTGTAAGGGTGTGATGTGTGCGTGTGTGGTGTGTGGTTGCTGGTACCGAACTGAACCGCTGTACGAGTTTCTCTCACCTCTCTGATCTACGGCAGAAATGGGAGCAACTTAAGGCTGGGGGATTTTGTACTGAAACGGATGCCTAAACCGGCACTATTCAGAGTCCCGTAGGGTGCCCAGTATTATTATTATTATCTTTGCCATCCGACAATGTACCGGTCGCCCCGGTGGTCTAACTGGTAACCACGACGCCTGTAGGGCCGGATGTCGAGGGTTCGATTCTCCCCACATGGAGGTTTTTATTCTCAAATGACACCGACTGTCGAGAGCGCATATTATGGCGTGGGTAAGCAAAATTCGACGAAAGTTGACGAGGGAAGAAAGTGCTGAAATCTTCTCGCGATAAAAATCAAGGCAAGTACCGTAGTGGGGGAGGAGGGAGAGGAGCCTACTTTGTGACCCCGGATCTGAGTTACGACTAGGGAGGGAGAAAGACGGAAGTGCGAAGATAATGAATGGGATGGACAAAAAAAAAAAAAAAAATGCAGCATGATCTTCAGCGTTGATCACTCATAAAACTCCCAAAAGCAGAAGACCACGGAAACCAAGCAAACCGTGCCCAGTATTATTGAGAGCCCGCTCCCAATAATGCCGGTACCGGCATTATTGAGGGTTCGATTCGTGCAGTGGCCGTAAAACTGCCCGCTCAGGCGAACTTCTCAGACGTGCCCGCATAAAATTATGCTGTTTCTACTGAGGTAGCGTTTTGTGACGAAACCCTAAGGTATTCGTTCCGGACGATGAGCATATTTTTGGCTTCGACTAACGGCGGCCAGCACCCCGACCCGGACCTCTAACCCTACCCCTAACCCTAACGAGAGGCGTGCCTGGTTGGTGTGCCACCTCGTCGTTGTGCTTGGAAAGGCTCTATTTTCAATGCGGGCACACCTAAGGAAGTGTGCCCGCGCGGGCAGTTTTACGCGAGCTCCGATTCGTGCGGTGCCAAGTGATTTCGCCGGCTTTATTGGGAGCAGTGGCACTATTCAACTGGCACTATTGAGAGCCCCCCACCCCCCACCCTCCACTGCTGTATGATAGGATGATAGGTAGATATGCGCGATTCAGGATAACACTTGCAAAGGGGACTGATTGGTGGGTGGCTATCTTACCTATGAGCAATTACAAGAAGAGTCGACTATTAATATGTGCTCTGCGTAGGCCTGATATGATACGGGTCTTTTGTGTCATGGGTATGATAGCCACCCGCCTGTACTGTTTTCAAGTAGTATCCTGAATCGTGCACATCTACGTACAGCAGTGGGGGGCTCCCAATAGTGCCGGTTGAGTAGTGCCACTGCTCCCAAAAACACAAAAACACCGGTGAACTGGCTTGGCGCGAACGGAACCCTCAATGAAGCCGGTGAGAGAGATACAGCAGTTCAGTACGGTAACAGCAACCACACACGTACGCATCCCTACAGCATTACGAATCGTATAAGACACCTACCTACCTGGTATATACTAAGAAAATGAGCAATAAGAAAAAGGCAGGCTGAATTTTACAGGAAAAATACGTAAAAAAAATGAAGAGTCGTTATACTGAATTTAGTATGCGCAGAATGCGCCCCCATCCTCAGCTAAGAAATCCAGTTTGGGCCAGTTTTCCTGTTTCATACCAGTATGTACCAGTATACTGCTGTACTGGTGGCACCAGTATACTGCTGTACTGGTATTGTTAATAGGTGTCCTGTGCTGCTGTTTCTACAGCATGACCAGTAGACACTAGAAACATAAGCCGGTCGCCCCGGTGGTCTAACAGGAAACCACGAAGCTTGTTAGGTTGGAAGTCGAGGGTTCGAGTCTCCTTATGTACCAGGGTATGTAGATTTTTACTCTCAAATTACACCAACTGCTGTCGAGAGCGCATATTATAGCGCGGGTAAGCACAAATCGACGAGAAATCGACGAGATATGACGAGGGAAGAAATTGCCGAAATCTTCTCGCGATAAAAATGCAAGGCAAGAACCGTAGTGGGGGAGGAGGGAGAAGAGCCTACTTCGTGACCCCGGATCTGAGTTGCGACTATTAATAGGAAGGAGAGAGAAAAGGACGGGCGAAAATCATAAATGGGATGGGAAAAAAGAAGAAAAAAAAGAGACTATTATTATGGAGGACCATATTATAGTAAATAGGACCAAATTTTGTTCATAAAAATACGTAAATATATAGGTTTTTGTGTATACCGTAGGTCCTATTTACTAGTGTTTACTATGGGCCCCCGTAATAGAGACATGCCGAGCCCTGTGCAGCGGGCGAACGTACGGCAAAAGCCCCCTGACGGCCACGCGAGGAAAACGACAACGGAGATGCCGCCTAAGCTTCATGATGGTGGCGATGAGGATCTCAGCGTATGTGCATCTAAACCAGTACGAGTATGTACGACAGGCACAGATCCCCCGTCAGCACTCAAGTGTATTCCCCCTTCATGTGGCATTTTGCACTTCTTTGTATTTAGTTCATGTATATTGACGGGTGAGGGGTTAGGGTATAGAGAAAGGACGGTTTAAGAAGAACACACACTTATTTATAGCATTCATGTACTTAAATAGTGCCGGTGTAGGCACTATTGACTATTGAGGGCATCTCAGACCCTCAGTATAGTGCCCGTATCGGTACTATATTCGTATTCGCCACAATGAAGGTATGAGTACATTGTTTATTTTGGTTAGGTCAGTTTTTATAGCAGAGACGGGAACTTGTTGTTACCATCGCCTTGAGCTTGCCTTGAGAACTATTTTTCTCTTTTCCTCTCTCGTGTCTTCTTTCTTGCTTTTTTTTTGCCTTGTTTCTCCCTTTGTTTCCACCCTATGCCGGTGTCTCTCTTTTTTTTTTTTCTTTTTTTTTTCGTGTTGCCTCGCTCGTGCAGCAGTTATCTGTTCCTCTTGGGCACGTGTGCTTTTCGTCTAGGGGCGCTTCTGGCGCTTCTGGCGCTTCTGTCTCCCTGCGTCATTTGTATTCTGTTTCATTTCAGAACTTGTTTTATTTTGTCTTTTTTGTTCTTATTTTTTGGTTCGGCTCGTGTCGCTGTGTTCTCGTACCCGATACGTTACGCATCTCACTTGCTTTACCCATTAATTTGCGTTTATTTTGTTTTGGTTTTTCTCTGTTTCACAGTCTGTGACCACAGAATTTGTATCTCTCTAGGATTGGGAATCAGGACAGGCACTGGGTGTACTGATGTGGTTGAGTAGAAAGAACGGGTTTAATGTGAAGACAACAACAACAGTGGGCTGGCACATACAGCAGTACCGGCACTATTGGGAGCCCTCAGGTGTGCGCGTTCCAGGTACGAGTACGAAATTTAGACGTGGAAGCTTTACATGGTTTATTTCGTACCTGGTAACAGGTACTCTTTTCGTATGTATGTGCCAGGTACGATATAATAAGTAGTACATATATAGATTGTGGCAACACAACGCATCATCAGGGGGGCACACAACGTGCCCTCGCGAACAAAAGTCACGGTCGCGGGCATTAAGCACATCATTGCCCATTGCCGTCGCCCCGGGAGTAAACTCTACGCTTCTTCTTACGGTCCGAAAAAAAAAAAAAGTCCGATTTGTGCGACCATGTGACTACGATAGACTTCGTATTTCGTACGAGCGCTTTTGTTCTATTATAGGACAGACAACAAAAAAACGGTCAACTTTTTATGCAACAACCGAACGGCGCGATTCTTGTGTCTTGGAAAATACGGTTGGTGTGTAACTTTTTTTTTGCATCACTTGCTGACGATGCAGGACGATGAGCAAAAAACTCAGAGAGCCCACATAATTTTGTACGACACAACCAACCACACTGCTGCTGCTTGCTGCTGCTGTTGTACGTATGCTGTTGTTGTATCATACCTGTGTGGCCTGTGGTCCATTAGCATACCCCTTCTAGCCCGGAAAAAAACAATCGTGTACGAGAGTGTAGGAGAATATCAAACGGAGACTACCAGCCGGAGCGGTGGTAATAAACCTAAGAAATAACGGGTGTGGGATAAAACAGTCATTCATAGTACTCGGATACCCCACATGATGAGTACATACGAAGCTCCTCGATGTTTTTCCTGTCGTTGCTGTGCTGTGAGTTGTGTCACCGTCTGCATTTATTTCATAACTACTGCTGAATGAAGTGCTAGCTCTCTCTACCCCCCGGCGAGTTGTGTACTGCGCTGTTCTTTCTCGTGAAGGCATCGTGCTCTTCTTGAGTTGTCGGCTGGTGGTGGTGCATTTTGGCAGAGGCTCTTCTGTTGTTGTTGTTCTTCTGCTTGTGGCCTGTGTCGCAACTAAACTGCTGTGGTGACTCCAAACACACAGCAAATCAACGCAATAATCTGGGGCGGTGAAGAAAAACGTACGTACCAGATACAGAGTGCTGGAAAAATGTATTGCTGTCACGCATCACGAGCCGCACGTTGTCTGCGTGCGTAACAAGAAGAACTTTGAGGAGGAGCGTAGGTAGGTGCGGAGCATTTGCCTACGAATTACGTCCGCTTTTTGCTACAACGGGTGATGGCAGGGTATGGTAAGCACGTGCTCCGACTCCGACGAGCACATAATACCCGTTCCTAATCAACAGCCCTGGGATGCAGCACATCTTGGCTGTTGCCGCGCGTGTCCCCTCTGTTGCGTTGCCTCGTAGGCACTTTTGAGCTCGCACTTTTCGACAATAAAAATATACGCACCACCTGGTGGTACACAGCAGAGCAGTTTGTAGCAGCGCGTGCAGAAGAACAAACAGATCAGCCAGCCAGGTTCTCGGAAATCTCGAGCAGCTCTCACCTTATTATTTATTGCCGGCGATGGTGTGGTAGCAGTGTGGTACAGCTGCTGCAGTGCTTGTGCCCTCACTCCTCGCCTTGACCACAGAAGATTGGCTGTGGCGGAGGGGCAGATAGACAGGCAGGAGGAAGGAGCACAACAAGCAGCTGCTGCAGTAGTAGTAGTGGTAGCACCGCCGTTGTGTCGATCGATCACAATGTCGGAAATTGCTATGCCTAGACACGAGTATATATATATGCAGGTACGTGTGCCCTGGTGTGCCTACAACAACAAAAAAGTCAAAAGTTACGGAGGTTTGAAACCTGAAACCTGATCGACTTTTCTGGCTGTTGTGGTGAGCCGAAGTCTGTTCGACAAATTCTTGGAACGGGCGACGCGTGACGGGCGACGGGCGACGGGTTACCACCTATTACCAGCATACCAGGTACCGGGTACCGTTACTCGGTACTCGTATGATATGTATCACTCCGTCCCGAAATATTATCAACGTTTTAATTAAATATTATAATATTAAGTGTGCTTATATTTCTGGACAAAGTGGTACATGTTGACAACTTTGGTTGATTGCCAACATTTATTTACATGGTTTTCGAACGGTCCGCGTAAAAATCCGTATACCTAATACATATTATACGTACGTACATACGACAAGAGTTCCCGGAAATAATGCGGTTCTTCAAGGAGGTTTGGTAGCAGCCCCTAGAGCCTATAGATAGAAACGCCTCCATAAATATGACGTTGTATTGAAACCCTCGTACTATTAATAGCCTGTATATCATACGATATACCCTGGTATAGGCCATGTATATCGTAATACGAGTGAGTGGGTATGCATTCAGTACCAGGTATTCAGTACCAGGTATTCAGTACCTGGTATAAGTTTTGCGGTTATTGAGTGAGTGCGGTTCACACACGTCGACGGGTAGAAAGGAAGGTTTAATGTGAAGAACACACACAATATTTATTTTTATCATCTTCATTTTGCATATATATATATATATTCATTGTGTGCTGTGTGTGATAGCAGCAGTGAAAGTCGCATCTACGAGTGAGTGTGTACGTATGATAGCAGCAGCAGTGAAAGTCGCATTTATTTGCTTGTGATTATTTGATGTGCACATGACATGCATCATGCTTTTTTGTCAGACCCTTTTTTACCCGTTAGGTCTGTTTGTTTGTAATAATTTTTTACCGGATAGTTCCGAGTTTACAGCCCGGCATGTGGGCGTGTTACGTATTGCATCGATCAGCAAAACAGGTAACTCCCAAATACGGTAGCAACTAAAAAAAAATGGGGCGAAACCCCAGACAGGGAGGGGTAGTTCGCCACCCTCGTCAGCATGCCGCGGAAGAGGGGGGGGCAGGGGTGGGGGGAGCAGGGGGGGCGGGGGGGGCAGTTGGAGCGGTGGGGGCAGTGCGTAGGAGTCGGTCGGATGCCGGTATAGGCATCCGGGGGACCGTTGCGAGGTGGGAGGTTAGGCAATGGGCTGGGGCACGCAAGAAGAGGAAGGAATGGGTGTGTTGCTACCCTCGGTCAGCAGGCGGGGATGTAGAAGGGGGGCGGGGGGACGGTGGGGTAGCGAGGGGGCGGGCGGTAGCGGCAGGTGGGAGCGAGAGAGCTGGGAGGTCGGGGGACGGGAGTGGGGGGCGGGGGGAGCGGAGAGGGCACGGATGGCAAGGGTAGCGGGGGGAACGGGGGGAACGGGGGGAGCAGAGGGAGCAGAGGGAGCAGGGGGGGGAGGAGAGGGGTACAAGAAGTGATCCTATAGCAGAGAGGCCGGAGATGCGGAGGGGGGAAGAGCTGCGGAAACCGGAGGGATGCGAACTCGTGGTGGTGTAGGGGGGGTAGAAGGGAGGGAGGCGAGCCAAAGAAGTGGAGGGAGAAGCCGCATTGAACGACCGTGAGTGGGTCTAGGAAAAGAAGAGGCTCGAGTGGAAGGATCCCCCGGGATGTCAGCGAGGAGACCCGGAAACGAGACGCGCCTCCGTGCTTTCCTCGGCGATACCAGAGGAGGAGTGGCGTGGGGGGTCTGCAGTCTACCGCTCCAGCTCGGGCATCGGGCAGTACGCTTTCCCTGTGGGCAAGGACCCTACGTGCTCCACGCTCGTTTTGTGGTCGATGCCCTTGCGAGAGGTGCGGTACCAGCACCCCTCCGCCGCCCAGTAGTAGCCAACTGCGGAGCCCAGCATCCAAGACAGGACGCACTGGAGGCGGCGGTCCAAGCGGATCCGGGTCTGCGTAATCTGGCCGGGAGGATGGGAAGGGGGACCATAGGCGACGAGGCCCCATCCTTGCTGCCGGGGACTTTGATACGGATGGGATCATAACAGCCTGGATATAGGGCCACCACTCGACGCCGTTTCGTTGGATGACCTGAGGTAAAACGTTTCGCAACCGCGAAAAAAGTGCAGCCGCAGTTGGCAGGCGCACATGCACGCCTGAGCATTTAATATGTGCGTGGCATCCTCAACCACGCTATGGGAGAGCACCGGCCGAACCGGGACTCGGTGACGCCGAACTCGCTCCTGTGAGCGATCAAGTTGTTATGGTACCTCACATGGCACAGCTCTACTCCACTCACCGGACGGCCGGATAAAGAGGCGATAGAGGTTCGCGTTGGTGTAGAGCGGGAACATAATTAGTGCTCCTTCTCCCATGATGGGTGATGGCGTTCACCAGGGGAGGGGACTCCAGTGCAAGGGATGCCGCCCATAAATCTTTGGAGGAGGCGAAGCTCGAACGGGCGTCGTCGGCGTATCACCACGCCGGAGGGATCAAAGTGGCAGCACGCCACCTTCCGGTAGAGAGCCACGATCAGCGGGAAACGAAGAGACGCGGAACACATTGGTGTCCAATTTCCCATCCGAAAACCACGCCGCCGTTTCCACGGCGGCGGCGGCGGCTGCAGTATTGGCGAGCGCCACCGAGGCGGAAGACGGAAAAGCTCCCCCATGGCACCCTGACGACGAGTACGCCTTCGAGGTGCTCTTCGACGTCATCAGCCCCCCCAGCGCCTTCGGAAACGACGGTTAACGATGTTCCTGGCTGCAGTGTCCATCATCCACACCGCCATCGGGCGGGAGGAGTTCGGAAATGGCCTGACAGCATTCTGGCGGAGAATCGTCGACGAGCCGGACGCGCTCCCGACAGAGTTCTGGCAGCTCTTCTTACGGTCGAGCCTCACCGCATTAGGGGAAAAGTGCCGGCTGGTTTGCGTGGGTATGACATGGAGGAGGTTCATCACCGCAGGGGCTATCTATGCGACAGTGGCGGCCGCGATTGGAGGAGGCCAACCGAGAGGTGAGGCGGTTTGGGGTCGCCGTACCTGGCGGAGTGGAGCATATCGATTTTCAGAGCTAAAACGCTGCACGAGACGGGCAACTGGCTCGTTCTCACAGACTGTTCCAACGCCATCAACACCGCCATAAGGACGCGGTGCTTGCAGAGGCGGCCAACTGCGTGCCAGTGCTCACGCTGTTGGTGGCCAAGTGCTATGGCACAAGGCCCGCTGACGTGTTTTTTCGGATGGACCCCGAGTAGACCAGGTCGATCACCCGCTCTAGAGGAGTCCAGCAGGGGGACCCCATGTGCTCGGCAATGTTCTGTCTGAGGTTACGACTGGGGCTGAAGCGCTTCCGAGAGGAGTCTGTCGGAGAAGGAGTGGAAGCCGTCGCGTACATGGATGACATCTCTCTTGGCCTTACAAGGATCACGGCTGACACGATCAGAGCCTTTGCTTTCCTTCGGCCAGAGCTATAAGACATCGGCATTGTGGTCGACCCCGCCAAGACCGCGGCACTACCATCCAAAGGGTGTGCCCCGACGGCGGAGGAGATTTCGCTCCTGGAAATAATTGATGTCAGTATCGCAGGAGTAGGAGGGGCGGCGGTGGCGGGTGTCCCGATCGACACGGACGAATACGTGACGGACCGAGCAATGGAGGAAGTGAGGGGTGGAGAAACGAACCGTCTAGCGCGCTGCCTCGCTAACATGCCGGACAAGCAAGCGGTGGCCCTCATCGCCATCGAATCCCTCGGGCAGAGGACAAATTTCCTGGAAAGGGCTCTGAACACGCGGTTGTCCCTCGAAGCACGCAGAAGGGGGCAGACAACGGGGCGCAGTGGGCGTACGAAAGTATCCTGGAGCTACCCGGAGCGCAGGAGGCTCAGTCGTTTTTCCAAGAGGGGTGCCCGGGCAATCAGCTGACTCTGAACCCTCACCAGCAAGCTCAAGCCCGCCTTTCCACGGGAGCGGGAGGGTTAGGGCTACCGTCGACGGAAGCGTGGCGAATATCTGCCTCCATTGGAGGCAGGGTGGGGACCCTACCGGAGGTTGTAGCAGACCTCACGGGCCCGTTAGGAGATCGATTGACGAGGGGGGTCCCTGAATCGAGCATCGTTGCTCAGCTAGGTGGCGGCTTGCGGGAGATTCGAGATACATGGGGGATCTCAAGGGAAGCGATGGCAGAAATGGCCCCCGAGTCTTAGCTAGATCCAGGTGCAGACGGGGACCGGGCCCCAATGGACCCCAGAGGCCGACATGCTGGCTGCGCACGACGCCGTCACCACGAACCCCCGGTGAAAGCCCAACAAAATAAGGACAGGCTGGCCAGCCAGGGTAGGCATACTGCCCACACAGCCTCGCTGGACCTGCGCCGGAGACGGCAGGCCCGCCGGGACCGGGTGACCCGCTGAGCGGGGTGCGAACCAAGGTCTTCGTCAAGGCTCGTTATAGGAGCCTACAAGGGACAGGAGCCACTGCATACCTTCGGGCGAGGCCAACTCGTTTCGGTTAATACCCGCAGCAGAGTTCGTGGGCATGGGAAGGCGTTTGCTAGGGATCGAGGAGCACGTGGCAGTGGGGTACCCCTGCTGCAATGAAGTTAACGTGGACACCCGGCACGCACGCATCTGTCCGAGAGATGGGGCGCAAGTGGAATAGCACCAGCAACTTCTCCACGCGATTTCCCGCACATTGAAGCGGCTCGGAGTTCCACACCGAGTGCAGCGGTGAACCGTTCCTTGCGGAAAGGAATCTGCGGACGAACACCGTCATCAGGAGAAGACGTCTCCGAGAAGCTCCGAACCGAGAGTGTAGGGATAAGTCAAGCCTACTGGATGTCACTCATGTATACTCGCAAGCGCAGGTACACCTGCGAGGAGGCAGTGGTGATCACGATGTTTCAGCTGCCTCTACCTCCAAGGCGTGCAAGCGTCAACACTACGCTCGTCCGGGGCATGTGTCTTTCGACGAACGGGGCCACAAACTTGCCACTTTAGCCGTGAAGAGCTTTGGGCGCCTCGGGGTAGAAGACAGCAACTTCATCGCCCAGCTAATGGCTAGCGTCGTGGGGGGGGAGAGGTGGAGGATCCATGGCGAGGAAGGGGGTGGTGAAGGAACGCCTACTCCAAACCATCTCGGTGACTACACAGGTCGCCATTTCGAAGAGGGTATCGCGGTTGAAGCTCCAGCTTAGAGACCGCCAGGAAAAAAGAAGGAGCAAGGGGGGGGGGGTGCTGACAAACCATACCGATGGCGTTAGGATGGAGCTTGGGTGCAACCTAAGATTTGGAATTAAAAATAAGAGTACGTTGGTCCTGTTGTTGACACCGGTTGTGTGCGCGGTCTTTGTCGTGGCGGTATCATGCACTCTTCCATGGATAAAGTCCTACAGTGCCCGACTCGTAGGTTACATTAATTCCAGAATTATATGTATATGCGGATCCCCTTCCTTTCCAACGATATAATCGTGGCGTCCATTGACGTCCCGCATGTTGCGAATGGTGAGCTTGAGTCCGTCAAGCGAGAATCCGGAGCCCTGCACCACTTGAAACGCCAGCTTGAGTCCGTTTGTTCTTTTCTTGCGCCCTGCGACAACGAGGCTCATAACCTGCTTGGTTTTGTCTCGAACTGGGCGATAGGCGTTGAGAGATACCTGGTACGTACGTATCATAGATGGTTTCCTTGGTGCGCGACCGTCAAGCGTGTGTCCCCCGTGCTTGTTGTAATATCGTGCATAATCTCGGCAGTGATAGAGTGCATACCGCGGGCGAGTGGGTGCCGCGATAGTAAGCAGCTTACTATTAATATTGATAGCAGCAAATGTTTACACCCGGCTCCTCGGGTAAATATTTGGCCCCCAACGGATCTCACGCCATCGCATGTGCTCTTCCAGGGAGAGGGTGTGCCACTGGTCGTGCCCACTGGCCGTGCCCTGAAAGCGCAGGACCTCCGCACTGCTGGCCTCACAAGGCCTCATCAGACGTACCAGGTACCCCCCCCCACGCCCCCCCGATGAATTAAGACCCGAGTTCGATTTCACCCACACCCCTTACGTTTTAGGCATTTTCTTGGCTGTGCCGGCGGGATGAGCCCCGGGGTGCTTGTTCACTACAGGAGGTGGGTTCATCAATCGCCGCCCACCTCGACCCGACGCTCAATACGAGTACCCTTATACAAGTGCGCGACTCTTTATTTTGGGCCAGGCTAACGTTGCTACCGTATTATAACACGCGTGATAGCTCACCCCGGGGATAACGTTTCTACCTTTGAAAACATCATCACCGGGTGTGCTGTTATGCGGGAGTTTGTTCTTTAAGGGTAGCGTCGCTCGATACCCTTATACAGTGCGCGACACACTTAAGAAACTCTTGCTGTAGTTTGGGCTAGGCTAACAATATCGCCGTAATAACACACCTCATAGCACACCCCAGGGATAACGTGTTGACCTTTCAACACGGAAATGTTATCACCGGGTGTGCTGTTGAGGGACAGTGTGTTATCTAAGGGTAGTGTGCAAGTATTGTGCTATTATCATGATTTTTTACGGTATGTTATGTGTGTCCTGCAATACATGCACTTGTAGTTTTTGTTCTCATGACATGCTTTGTACTAAAGTCGAGACTAAAACATATTACCACGAAAATCCAAATATCTTGAGTACCGTCGTGTACACGGTGTACAACGGGAGTTTTGGAAAGAACGCCAAGTGGCAGCAGGGATATTTCAGCCCTTTCGTTTCCCGGGGGGAAAGTAGAGAATACCTGGTATACTATGTACATAGTTGGCGGAAGGGTATATTACCACAGTCATGAAGGAGGAACACAGAAGAGCAAAATCAATGAAGCGTGGCTGGCGTGTGCATCCCAAGCGCACGCCCGCACGAGGGTACACCAAAGTGTCGCCTTGGTCACGTGCATGGAAGCCAAACCACGCAGCGTGTTCGCTGCTGTGATGCACCACAGGGGCTGCTCCACACGGTGGTCCCATCATACAAAAAGGAAACGATATCGCATTAATTTGCGCTACAATCTGTAATCCCAATATTTGCCTGCGTGTGCAACTACTGTGCAAGCCACCGTCCACAGCAGTTTTTTCATACCGACAGGAGGTGACGCTTACTTCAACACTCCATACACACGACGCACACGCCGTCGGCCAGACGCTCGACAGGCCAAGCTGCCCCCGCCCACTGGGTCCGACTACCCTCTTCACAAAAACAAGGCAACGCGCGTGTGTGATACTCAGTATCTACGAGTGCTACTACGGCTATACCTGGTGTTATCTTCGAAGTGAACGGCCTGTTGAATCAAAACCCAGCAGGCAAGCATGTTTGCACGGTTGCTTGGGAAAACCCGTCAGCACCGCGAAATGCCAACAACAATAAAAACACGGCGGCTAAACCAATAGCCCCAAGACAACAACAGTCTAGCAATGGTGTCGTGTTTCAATGACCAGGGATTTTCCACCAATAAAATATTCCAACCTAAAAATTTGATCAATCAGAAAACCGCGGGCGCGAAATGTCGAACGAAAGCCGGTATACGATCGGTGGCAGTCAATGCGAGCCTAGGCAGCAGGGGAAGTTTGCTGCCTCGTAAAGGCCACCAAAGCGTATATCGGATACGTCGTTCAGAAATACACCGATTGCTAATACCTGGCTTTCTGTGCTACCGTGGGCCTACAGGTGAACATCGTGGATGACAACGCCTCCAATACTATACAAAAACAAGCGACAAAGCCGAGGGCGAAACGCCCGCCCATGATGCACCTGCGCAGGCACTTAGCAAAGTTTGTTCTCGGGGTAAACAAAAACATGCGTTTAAAAGCCCAACCAAACCACCAGAGATACTAAAGGAGTCTGCCCGCAATTTCCCTATGAATCATCCCCCCTCCCCCCGAAAAATACGACGTCCACGTCACGGAGCGCGAGCTGTACACACAGAAGCAGCGTCGCCTGGGGGGAGCACTAGGACCTTGCGCTGCTCTGGGCTCCAAACCATCATCTGCAGAAAATGAAAAAGGAAAAAGGGGTGGGTAGGGCAAGGGTAAGAAAAGCCTGACGCTCATGTGGAAGTGATTGGTCTTGCTCGCGGCGTGCGCTGTACCAAAAAAAATGTCAGCCCAGCCCTGGGAGGGAGGGGCTACACTACAGTACGTTGGGTGCTGCGCGCGGCAACCATGTGCTCCACTTCTCGTTTCAGATTCGAACCTTAACGCCATTTGTATGTATGGAAACGATCTGACAACACAGGCGATGGCGGGTCGGGCCAATCAGAACAGGCTGTCGTGTCGCGAGGAAACCTCAAGGAGCTCACGACGGCCCCCAACACAAGTGGACACGGTCCCACACAGAGCTTTACACATGAAACTCACATTCCCCAGGTCCTGGTTGCCTCTTGTCGCTGTCACATCCAAGCGTGGAAGCGCGAGTAGTCCGCCGCGGATGGGCACGAGGTGCACGCGGCACATCACTTGCCTTCCTCCCTGCGCCGGAACACAATTTTGCGCGAATGAGGCACCAGGAACATCACCAAAAGCTGGTTAAGCACGAGCCGCTATAATACATACCAGGTAGGATGTAAATCACAGGAAAACGCGTATTTTTAGTCCACGGCCGGAGCCTCGTATCTTAGAAAAGCAAACACCTCGCGTGAAGGAGCCAGCGCACAGCCCTTCGATCGCAGTCACAGCTACAGTACCCATTATCCTGGAGGGCAGAATTTGCACCGGGTATGTTAAAAGTTTCGACAAGTGGGCATCCAAGCGTACCTTGAGCGTCAACTCTGTCGAGCCCCTGACCAGCCCACTGATCATCCAGTCCGACGGCGATGCCACAACCTGATACGTCACCGATTGTCCAGCAGCCCCCCCACTCCGAGCCATCTCATCGCCCTCAACGCCGAACTCGAAAGCCCTGGGCTCGGCAAGGTTGAGATGTAGGAGGACGTCGTTTTCTTCCTCGCCTCCGGTGGTGCCGTTGCCGAGGGGTCCGCCGATGTCGGAGGGCCGCACGAAAGCCGTGAGGTTTCGACGAGCCTGGGTGGGGTCAGAGGCGTGCAAGCCGCCGCCCGCACCACCACGCTCTTCGGGGACAGGGATGCACACGTCGAAGATGAACGATTCCGCTTGGCTCCCGCCGCCGTCGACGCCAGCCTTCTCGGCATGCCGCGGGTTGCGCTCACCCCGGCTCAACTCAGCGCTGCTAGCCGCTTGCGGCTCGATCGCGTACTTCAGCCGGTGGACAGCGAGCGGTGCGTCGGCCGAGCTCGCAGGCTTGGCGCCCTCGCCGTTTGCGGACTTCTCCTGCCGCCGAATGCACGTCGCCAGGCGCAAAGGCTGCCCCGGAGGCATCACCTCGCCCTTCAAAAACGCGTTAGGGTCCGCAACAACCTCTGCTCCGGGTTCCAATCGTACGATCTCGCACGAGAGCAGCGTGAGTGCGACGGGAGCCATGCAGACAAGCGCCACCTGCGCGAAGACCACACCTCCCGGGCGGGGTATCACGGTCACCCGCGCTTCGAACGGGGGCCTGGGGGAGAAGCCCGCACGCGCGAGGGTTCGTTGCTTGACCCCGCCGTCTGCGCTGGGCCCTAGGTCGACAGCGCTGGATGCACGCGAGCCCGAATCCGCGGCAGCTGTGACGTCGACGTCACTGGTGGTGCTGGAAGCAGCGCACACGGTTGGTCTGGAGTGCCAAGCCTGCAGTTCGGCCTTGATGGTGCAAGACCGCCGAGCGAAGGGTAGGGGGGCTTCTGTCGACACTACCGCTGTGGACCGAACGCGGAGCGAGATCTCTACCTTCCACCCGGGCCGCAACACCTCCTGGAGATCCACCAGGATGTCGGCTGCATCCTCCCCGACTTGAGCCCTCGCCGGCTCCTCAACACACGATGCGGATCCGCGAGGTACACCGGCAGAACCACTGCCGACTTCGTCACCGAACCGTCGCCACGTTACTCGTGAACTCCCGGCGTCCACCCAAGACAGCCCCCGGCCTACGATCACCCTCACCTGTGCGTCGCGCAAGGTGTCGGGCCCCGGAGCAATAGTCACGCAGACCCACCCTTCCTTTCCGGCGGGGAGGAATCGCGGCGGCACAACCTCAAGCGATGCCAGGGGGCGGAACGGTCGCACTACCGCGGAGGGTGGCGGGCGCGGGTTTCCGACCCAAGCCGACGGCAACGTCACCCCGGCGGGGCCACCGCTTGCGAGCCTCCCGCCGGACAGGACATCCATCAAGGTGATGCCTCCCCAATTAGCTGAAACCTTCGAAGCCGTGATCACGCCGGGCAGTGTCGGACGGAGGGAGAACACGACCTCGGTATCGCCCGGGAGCAATATTACGGGCCCCTCTATCCTGCCCGAGCAAGCCGGCCTGGAACGGGTCTTGGGCAGTCGAGACCCCACCGTCGCCGGAGGCGGGAGTGGGGACGTGGACGGCGACGTCCCGATCGAGTGCCGGGCGGGGCTCCGGCTATGGCCGCCGCGCGGCAACTCGCTGGCGGCTTTTCCACCCGAAATCCTGGACAGCGAGCTACTGTCAAGCCCAGAGAACGACTTGCGAGGGCTGAAGCTTTGGCTCCTCGAGGTGCGGATGGATGGTACTACGAATTGCGTGTTTCTGACCTTCTTGCCCGCGCCTGACGCAGCGTTCGCGGCCAAGCCTTCGCCGTTGGCCTCATCCTCGGTGGAATCCCTAGTCAGTGCCAGGGAGGCGGCACTGAGAGCGTCGCTCGGCGGGGCCTGAGCGTTGAATGCGGCGGCGGCTTGGCCGGCCGAGGTAGGGCTGCCAGCCGGCGACGGGGCGTTATCTGTCCCTGTTGCCGTCCTGACGCTTTCCAGTCTACGCAGGAGCTGCTGCCTCGACGGTGAGCGTCGCGCGGAAGGGCGGTCACCCGCGCCGCTGTCCAGGGACATCTCGAGGGAAAGACCATCGAGAGTCACGGGCTCGGGCAAGTGGCTCGAGAAGACGCACGAGACGCGGAGGACGTCGCCGACGTGAACCGCCGGGAGCGGGTCCACACGTGTCGCCTTCCGACGCTTGCGGCCGGCGCCCCCCTCCACGACCACAGAGAGGTTTACGTCCGCGAAGCACTGGAGGCGGTACACGTGCTTGCCGCCCTCTGGCGGCGCGTCAGCAGTCGCGTGGAACCCCCCCCCCGCGCCCACGGAGGAGTCGTCTCCGTCGGGAGAGGCGGAGCGACGGCGGGACGAGCCCGAAGACGGCACCGCCAAGGCTCGGACGTCGCGAATGAGCGCGGCCGCGGCCCTCTCAACCGCGACCTTGCCTCCCTCCGCCCTAACGCGCGGGTCTTTGAGGACGGCGGCCAGGCGCATCACGGTCGACACGTACGTCCCACCGCCTCTTGCGCTCGCTTTGTGCTGCTTGCCTGGCAGGCCGGGGGTGCGGCGGCATCTCGCCAGCCGGTGCAGCGCCCAGAAGGCCTGAGACAGCCACCCTTCGGCCTGCAGACAGGGGGGACAGGAGGCGGCGCCAGGGTGGGTTACGGTTGGATGAAGGGGGCGGATAACGGGAAATCGGGAGCGCCAGCTTTGGAGCCATGGGGGAGGAGAACAAAGGGGATTTTCAGGTTCATCAGACCTTGGGCGATCCCTACACGTATATACATACATAGCCGTGACAACGCTGGTTCTACTATTTCTAGAGAGAGCACGAGGCTCGTCAGACATCCCTCTCACGCCCGCGATTGTTGAGCGCTTGGGCCATGCGGTGCCGCCTTGTGCAAGGATAATTGACGCACGCACGACAACAACATCCATTACATCACCACAATGTTGGATGCTGCGACTTTTGATAGGCAAAACAAACAACCATGTACGTATAATACGCTCCCCATTCCCAAAGGACGAAAATAAAATACACACGCACACATTCTGAAACACTACCTCCTTTTTGTTTCTAGTCATACCGTCTAAACGCACCAGATAAAGGTCTGCCAGCGCCGAAAGTCTGGCCTGGGCGACACCAACCTCCCCCCTCTCCAGCAGCAGCTCGGCGCGTCGCCCCCAGCAACGAGCGGCGGCGCGCACGCGGCCAGCCCTCTGGTTGTGTTGACCGAGAGAGTGCGTGAGCTGGAGGTAAGCGTCCTCCAGCGCTTCCGGTCTATCGACAAGGCTCAGCCCCATATCGCTGCCGCCGAGCGCCTCGCCAGCCGCGGCGTCCCGCGCCGCCCGAGCAGACCCCCGCGACGGCTTCCCCGACATCGCTCCCGCTGAGGCACCCTTCGAAGCCGCCATCGCGGCGGCGGCGGTGGCAGCGCTGGCGGACGTGAGGGTGGAGGAGGATGTCACCACGCTGCTGCTGTCGCTTTCCTCGGTCTCGTCGGAGTCCTCCTCGTCGTCGAAGTCGGTGATGCGGTTCGTCGATTCCCGGAACTTGTGAGGAGATGGGACCCCGTCGCCCCCCGTTATCGTCTAGTGGAGGGGGGAGAGTGGAAGACGGGGGAGG
>MEHQ01000048.1:1112844-1152549 GCA_008828725.1 Saccharina japonica | reverse complement strand
GGGGGGGGGGGGCGAGATGGAAAAAGCGAGATACAGATACAAACAGAGAGAGGGAGGGAGGAGCGGGGGGACGGAGGGGCGAGAGAGAGAGAGAGAGAGAGAGAGAGAGAGAGAGAGAGAGAGAGAGAGAGAGAGGGAGAGAGAGAGAGAGAGAGAGAGAGAGAGAGAGAGAGAGAGAGGGAGAGAGAGCGAGAGAGACGGAAAAAAGAAACATGGAGCGAAATAGAGAGAGGGGGATGAGAGAAAGAGGGAGAGCATAAGAAAGAGCGTGCTCCAAGAGATCGCGGGAAGGGCTCCGCAGGTTACCTAATCGCGCTTGGGGCAATTCGCAGCACCTTCGACTCGCACGATCGACGACCACCTATGGCCCATCCGAACCCCCCTTTCTCTCGCGCGCGATACGAGAAGAAAGGGTTAGAGGGGGGTCCGCGATGGCTGCGACGTAATTTTAGTTTTCTTTGCAATCGGCGATTTTTGACCGTTCGACGAATTCAAGGAATTTTGACCGCTTACGGTTCGCGCTTCGCGCTCACGACCTCCGGCGGCTCCTGCGAGGGGGCTAATTATATTTCTGCACCTTGTGGGTGGGAGCAGGGTGCCTAATGGGATCCTATCCGGGTGGGATCAGGTTTGGGTGGGACCAGGAGAGCAAACAACACCGGGCGAAGCAGACAACGCTACGGCGGAGACAGCGCCTTCGAAACGTTCATAACAGGCGGGAAAAAAAAACAGGCCTTTGAGGGCGAGGGAGACCGAGCTGGCAAGGCAGCGGTAACCAACGGTACGAAAACAGAAACGCTACTGTTGTGGTGCTGCAAAATGCTTCGCGTGTACGAATAGCGTTGAGCAGTCGTTCTCACCTGGTACTTAAGCAGCGCCTCCGAGGGAAGCTGCAACTCCTTGTACATCAAAGCCAGGGACTCCTTGATGACGAAAAACTTGCCGAAGTCCCAGCTGAGAAACGCCGCCCGGCAACGACGACGAGTACCAAGGTGAAGAACAAAAAAAAACACGTCAGAAATAGTGAAACGACACAACAGAAGGCGGCAACATCAAGAAACAGCACGGCACAACAAGACGAAACAGCGAGCAATATGACAAAACACAACACAACACAACACGACCCAACACAACACGAACTGGTGGGCCCTCAATATCTGACTACAAATAGCAGCTGACCTACAATATCAATACATGAGCAACACGGTAGTAGGTTCAGGAGTAGCTGCTGAATACAAAGAAGCCGACTTGAAGAGCTGACAGCAGTTATCAGCTGACGGCGAGTGTATAGCTGACTATTGATAGCTGGTAACACGAACAACACTGACCGTAAAAATATCACCAGACCAGTATCCCGGGGGAGCCCACGGTAGTAATAGTAACCAGGACCAAATATGGCGTGTGCAGCACACTATAATAGGGGGGGATACATGATGTTTGGGTCCATTGTAAGTTCTGAATAGAGATGGGCACCGGATGGCATATTAAAAAAAAACGAAAACCGGATAGGAGGCGTTATTCTCAAAAACAAAAAACCGGTTTAACCGGTTTTTTTCAGCCGGTTTTAACCGGTTAACCGAAAACCGGTTTAACCGGTTTTGATGAGGTAAAGCATCCATGATATTGAAAACAATATGCGATTTTTCTTTGATTTGCACCCTTGGGTCCATTGTAAGTTCTGAATTACTATTAAATATCTAGCCTCCCGTAATACAAAATGGCAGCTGATCACAGTCTTTACATATATTTCGTAGTTGCCTATCGGTGTGCTTCGTGATACAGTATTCGAAAAACTTGAGAGGAACAAAAAAACCGTCGAAAGTTGATGACGATTGCAGTACCGGCCGCACGAGTACTACGTATCATAGCATAAGGAGGCACGCTGCTGCTGCTGCTGCTGCTGGGGTAGGGGATAGGGGATGTGCCAAAAGCGCAACGCAAGGAGCTGTACGACACACGCGCGTGGCATGCTTATATACTCGTTTTTTTTTACTGCTGCAAATCATTCCCAGACGTTTGACACAATTACAGTCTGATCGATCGTTTGTTTGGTCGCCATATTTGGGGTACGTCGCGTGCTTTACTGGGGTTCGTATATAGCACGCAAAATCAGACTTCGATAAATATGTCGTGGGCTTACCCCGATGACCGACCCCGCGGTCTATTTTAGATGCCAGCAAAGACTATTGTTGCAACACAAATGGGATATATTATCACACCAGGCGAGGAGTATAGCAATAGTCAGCAATAGTCAGAAATAGTCCTTAAAAGTCAGTAATGGTCAGGAATAGTCAGTAATAGTCAGTAATAGTCAGTAATGGTCAGAAGTAGTCAGTGATCGTATGTGATAGTCAGCAATAGTCAGTAAATAATAGTCCACGATAGTCAGTAATAGTCAGTAATAGTCAATAAAAGTCAGTAGTAGTCAGCAATAGTCAGTAATAGTCAATAGTAGTCAGTAATAGTCATTAAAAGTCAGTAATAGTCAGCAATAGTCTGTATTAGTCAATATTAGTCAGTAATAGGCAGTAATAGTCAGTAATAGTCAGTAATAGTCATTAAAAGTCAGTAATAGTCAGCAATCGTCAGTAATAGTCAATATTAGTCAGTAATAGTCAGTAGTAGTCAATATTAGTTAGTAATAGTCAGTGATAGTCAGTAATAGCCAGTAATAGTCAGTCATAAAATATTTCGACCACATTGTGCTACTCGTACCTCTATCTAGTCTGCATAAGGGTTTCAAAAGGGGCAGTGACACAAATACTAATACATGGGGAGCTCACCCGATCATGCCCCTGGTAGCGTCAAGGTGGCCGATCTCCGAAGCGTAGCTGCGTGCTCTCGCCTCGAACACCTCCATCACCACCTTCCCCACCTAGATTTACATTTACAAGCAAGCAAAACCAATGAGATGAGCAATCCCATCACCTAGGTAGGTATACACCGAATGTTGTCAAAAACACAAAACGGTATCAAAACTGACTTCGACAAACAAAAATACGATCACGTATCATAGCATGTACGTAACGAGTCCGGGCGGAGGGAAGGGATCCCAACATAAGCTAATATTAAGCTATATTAAGTGATTGTAGGTACTGTATGCAAGACCAAACCCTCGACTCCAGGCGAGTGGAATTTCGCCAGTTTCCAACCCTCAACTCACACTCAGGGCGTGTATTAACCTCACTCTACGAGCATTGGAACGAAAGGAAAGGAACGGACTACTATTTGCATGGTTATCCGCTGCTGATTGGCGATGAATTATTTCCAAGCTGAATAGATTCCAAGCGCTCCCACCCTGTCCGTAAAATTGTAAAGAGGAAGCGTATCTGTCAAAACAGCAATCCTGATTCCAGGAGGACCGAACGGCCCACTTGGAACGAGATTTACGGCAGCTGATCGGTGCTGGAAGTGTTGCGACTGGTTGCGACATTTGCTGGGAGGCACACGAGGGTATAGGGCAAAATGAGATGTCATAATATAGGAGCACGCGATGGAGCACATGTAGACGCCACAAGTCTCGCCTGCGGTAGGAGCCACGCGATACGGCCATGGCGTGTACAGGAGGCTCACGAGGGGAAAAATTGGGTGGCGAACGAGACTGTGGCGATATATATCTAGCAAAAAATGCTGGACCGATGTTCACTGAAGCACCAGGAGCCTTGTCGAGCCGCGACGGCGATATCATAACTTCTAGATTTGTCCCGACGGTGCCACTTGGATGGCTAGCACTGCTTGGTCTAAGGTATGTCAGGCGCTCTACTTGCGTGTGAAGATATTATTTGTACCAGGAGCACTCGCTGCCTGCGTGACGGTATCCCTGTCCTAGAGGCCAGCTGCACAGTCCCGAGGCAAATCCCATGGGTTACTTTCTGGTGCGGCCAGTTTCAGGATCGGCTGCCCATAATTTCGATCGGACACAAACCGCCGAAAACAGCATGGAAAGGAATGGAACGAACGAACAAACGTGAATAATCTCGTTCCGTTCCCGTCAGTCAAATCGGTCGATTGAAGTTAAGACACGCCCTCATCATCCTCAACATTCCATACTCGTCTCAACCCTTAATCATCAATCGTCAATTCCCAACCCTCAATAACCAACCATCAAACACCAGTAACAAACCACAAACCGCAAATCATCGATCATCAATTGCCAACCATCAGTCGTCGACTTCTCAATCAGTCATCATGCCCACGGGTAAACTGTCACGCGGCAACAGCAAAAAAAACACACATGCATGCCCACACCGAAAAAAAAGGTACAGCAGTACTTACATTCCACTACAAAAGGTACAGCAGTATTTACATTCCACTGCAAAACGTACAGCAGTACTTACATTCCACTACAAAAAGTACAGCAGTATTTACATTCCACTACAAAAGGTACAGCAGTACTTACATTCCACTACAAAAAATACAGCAGTACTTACATTCCACTACATCCCATTACATTCAATACCTTCGCAAGCAAGCAAAGTGTACCAATTACGCCACACAGTTACATCACAGTTATATCACAGATACAGTAACTTCCATTACGGTTACCTTCCGGTTACACTACAGTTACAATATAGTAGTTACATTACGGTTACCTTACAGTTAAATTACGGTTACATCACAGTTACACTACAGTTACACTACAGTTACATTACCGTTGCACCACAGTGACAATACAGCTACATTGTAGATACAACACAAGCCACATTGCTACCGTAGTACCGGTACGACACTTCAGCAATATTACATATTACGGTTACACTACCGTTACAGCTCATGGTAGTCAGTACTAGTCAGCACCTTCGCGAGCAGGTCTCCCCACTGCTTCGGGTGGTGTCGTGGGCTAGCGCTCGGCCTCATCCTGGCCATGCTCTTCACTCACCACGCCGAAGGGAGGGACGACAAACGAAAACACAGCAGTGTCAGGTCAGGGTTTAAGGCTAGAGTTGGAGGTATAGGGTAAGCGTGAGGGTTAGGATAGGGTTGTGGACATCGTACGGATTGAGGTCTGGGCTAGCTTTTCGGTTGAGAGCGGTGTCCAGCGATTCACCCCCCCTCGACTAACTCATTGACGCTGTCATCCATAGTCAAGTCCGCCTCACAAGCGGTTTTTAGTAGGATGCAGCTCACCCTTCATGCGACTCGCCAAACACCTCACGTTTCGCTTCGCGCTAGCAATGTCTGCCTGGCCGGTGAAAACCCGACATGCTCCGTCCCGGCATTGTAGGGATGCGAGGGTCTATGGTAATACGACTACGGCCGTGCACGACATGAGTACATCCCTCCTCTACCCCCCCCTAACTCCCACCATCACCACGACAGGAAACACCACCACCACCACCACCACCAACCCCTGCCGCTCCCCCCCCCCTTTCCCCCCCCCGACTGACCTTCTGGGTGCCTCTATTCGACGACGGGGCGGCAACGCGTCCACGTACAAACGAAAACAACAGGCGAGCACCGTCCCCGGGGTCTTGGTTAAAAGTCGCGCAGAGCCACCAGAAAATTTTCCCCTGGGCCTCCACTGCAGCGGCCGTGCGCGGCGCTTCCGAAGACCCCCCTCCCTGGGGAGCGACCACGACGTAGAGCAGGAAGCCAAGCCACCCCCGTCTTCTCCCCCGCCTCGGGCCTCGACCTTGGTCCACCCAATCGCGGCACGAGCGGTCGGACCGTCTGGTTGGAGTTGTGAGGGGGGGGGTTGGAGGCGAACACATTGCGGGGGGGAGGGTGTACTCATGTCGTGCACGGCCGTAGTCGTATGACCATAGACAAGGGGGTTGGGCGGGCGGGGGGGGGGTACTCGTGTCATGCATGGCTGTAGTCGTATACCATAGAGCCTCGCATCCCTACAATGCCGGGACAGAGCACGTTGGGTTTTCACCAACCAGGCAGACATTGATTGCTTGCACCAAGCGTGAAGCGCCGCGTGATACATGGCCGTAGTCGTATGCCCATAGACCCTTCGCATCCCTATATACAATGCCGGGACGGAGCACGTCGGGGTTTCACCAACCAGGCAGACGTTGCTTGCACCAAGCGGGGATGGGGGGAGGCGGGGGGGGTTTTGCCTCGCGTGTTTTTACCGTTTTACTCGAAAAGGTAGAAGTGTGTATTTCTGAGGCTTGCTGTTGCTTACCCGGGGGGGGGGGGTTGCAGGAGATGTGCGGGTGTGTGTGTGGAATGTGGCCGGTTGTATGGCTTTACTGGTACATCAGGAAGGACACTCTCCAGGGTTTGCTGTTGCTTGGACCCGGAATGCGCTGCAAGCGGTGCGCAATCTGATGTACCGAGTCCAACAGTTGATACACAATGGCTCACCGCTACGGCGCAATCTCATTCCCATCTATCCCGACGCCACAAGCAGGAAGGGGATGGAGCGGGGAGGGGGGGCAATCTCAATGTGCTTCAAAAATCATTTACAAAGTCTAGTAGCAACAGCGGCCCGAAGACGTTACGACCCCGCGCTTTTCCAAAACACGTAGGCTGGGCACTGGCTGACTCAGTTAGTAGTGATTATACTGTCGTCAAAATCAAACAGTATACTGGATTGGAGTAAACTGTCTCTCCTTTCTCGTCTCTCCTTCCGAAACGTATTTTATGGGTTTCCGTACTATAATATGGCGTATTTCTTGGACGTACCTAAGAAAAAACCTACTGGCGAACTACTGGCCGCGTAAATCAGTAGATCACTACTGACAGTACATACTGTGCCAGTGCCCAGCCCTAAAAATACATCAAACGTAAATCGAACGGACTTCCAACTCAAATTCCACTGGCAGTTCCGCTGGAAGTTCCAACGGAAATTCCACCGGAAAACCCACCGGAAATTCCTTCCAACCGAAATTTGAACGGATCGTGTAAAACCCTTGGGGATGATTGTGGTTGGCTTGGAATGCCGGGGGGTGTCGTTCGCAAGCAGAAAAGGGAGAACACAGCAGAAGCAGGCGTTCGTTCCTCGTATACACCAGCTACAATCCTCGTACGTATGTAGCCACCGGGCGAGAAACGAAGAACATGAACAAAACAAAAAAAACTCTTGAAAAGCTAAGGGCCCGTATTAACGAACATTTGTTTTCGTTTGTTTGAGTTTTTTTTTTTCGTTCGTTCGTTTGTTTTGTTTTGACCTGATTGGTCGAAACGTGAATAACCAGCAAGATATTTCGATTTCAAAACTGAGTAGTTCAATAAAACGGAATTCCACAAGAAGTCTTTTGGGACTTCTTTTGCTCTTTTTTTTCTGTTGAATTGGGAGTTCATCCAACTCGACGTGGCGTGTTCCATGAAACCGAAGGAAGCCACGCAAACTTGAGCCATGTCGTCGACTGATTCAGAGCCGAGATCCACCATTCCCGAGAGGCACGGCCACCGGATCAGCCGCAGCGCGAGGTCCGACGGCCCCTACCATAGGGTAGACCGCTTGCGGCGCCTAAAAAGTAATATAGGCCGTCGTAAATCCAAGTTTTCACCCCTCTTTGCCTCCCAAACCACACGAGCACCGACCAGGTCGCGACTTGGCGTAGAAGTTCGATCGTTGTATCCCCGTCGCTGCTGCCCGCGTTGGGCTTCGGGGCTGCGCCAGCCCACCCAAGATATCCCTAGAGTGATAGCCTCCTAGTCGGTGCTGGCAGACATAATTTTCCGCTGGCAGCGGCGCCCCGGGGAGGACACAAGCCGGAGGTCGCCTCGTTGGTTACTCACGGGTGTTCGTTGACCCTTGTGCGTTATTCTCATTTTTTGACGCAATACACCATTCCTCGATAAGACCCAAACACGTTTTTTCAGGGAAATCGTTTTCAAAACAAACGAAAAACAAAAATTGTTTTCCCATTTCAATAAAAAGCGACGTTCGTTAAGATGGGCCCTAAAGAAAAACGAAAAAGTACGTGACCCATGGGCAATTACCCGGGCAAGTAACACCGACCAGCCCAAACCAGTTTATATATATAGCAAGTTATTGTATTCTACTTCGCCGAGCAGGCCCCTCCGACTTTGGTGACAGACGCGGTGGAACGATGGCGACATGCCTCATTACCCCGATCACCACCACCCAAGACGTCCTCGTAGCAGACCGGCGCTACGCCCACGCCGCCAGAGACACATGGACGCACGTCCGTCAAAGCTTCACATGTTCCATGTTCATGTTCCATGTTTATGTTCCATGTTCATGTTCATGTTCATGTTCCACGTTCCATGTTCATGTTCCACGGTGCACGTTCCATGTTCATGTTCCACGGTGCAGGTTCCACATATATTCCGCGATCCATGTTCCGTATGTATCCCACGCTTCATGTCCCATATATATATCCCACGCTCCATGTTTTATATGGCACGCTTGATATTTTATATTTCCATTTTACTGTTCCACGTGCCATGTTTAATATTCCATATTCTGTGTTTCATGTTCCACGTGCCATGTTCCATGTTGTGTAAATTGTTTCCCGTGTTCCATATTCCGTGTTACATTTACAGGTTTCATGTTCATGTTCTATTTTCAGGTTCCATATTTATGTTCCATTTTCATGTTTCACTTTCATGTTCCGTTTTCATTTTCCATTTTCGTGATCCAGTTCCATGTTCAATTTCCATGTTCCATTTTCCGGTGATCATATTCCATTTCCATGTTTCATTTCCATGTTTCATTTTCATGTTCCATTTTCATGTTCCATTTTCATGTTCCATTCTCGTGTTCCATTTTCATGTTCCATTTTCACATCCCATTTTCATGTTCCATTTTCCAGCAGCGGAAGGAAAAATCAAAAATAAAAGTATCACCGTGCATGCAATCAATCGTGACGGGAGCGCATCGAACCATTCACGCAGCTTTCGGCCAACAAACGGCGGAATATCCCCGCCGTCGCATGCCCTACAACCATTTCCCCGCCCCACCCCCCCTCCGTCGCGCTTTGGTGCGTAGCAATGTCTGCCTGGTCGGTGAAACCCCGACATGGCTGCTCCGTCCTCCGGCATTGTTAGGGTGCGAGGGTCTATGGTCCATACGAACTACGGGGCATGCCATGAAAATAAAGTACATACAGAGCTAAAGAAAATGACCGCAAAAAAACATACCGCCTGCCAACCTCAGACGTGACGATGTATATCACAGCATCACAGCTGTTATTTTTTAATTTTATAAATATTATCTAATCCAGTAAATGGTCCCTCTATAGCGCCGGTATGTGCCAGCGGGAAAAACCGGCGCTATACGTAGCGGCAAATACGTAGCGGCAACCGGCGCTACTCCGGATTGAGGAATATATAGGTTTTAGTATGCAAACGGAAAAGTGCGCCAAGCGATTTCACCGGCGCTATAGCGCGCAACCGGCGCTATAGAGGGACCACTACTGCTGTTGTATAGGATACCCGGGGTATAAAGCCTGGTTGAGTTGGTCATACTCGGGTATGTATCCGGCGGGTATCCTCCGTGTCACTATACGTATAGGATACCCCGGGTATAAAGCCTGGTTGTGTTGGTCATATTCGGGTATGTATCCGGCGGGTATCCCCCGTGTCATACTCGAGTATCTACCCCGGTACCCCCCAGGTCGTACCCGGGTATGTACAGGGATACTCCCCCCAGAGTATATATATAACCCACTAAAACCACCCTTTGCATGTGATCATGTACATATATACCTACTTCGAAGTACAACGTACATAGACGTTTAACTTTTTCAAACTTCGATATTTCTTAGACGTTTAACTTTTTCAAGCCTCGATATTTCTGTCATATGTCTTCCCCTCGCTCCTAACTCACCGTTAACGAGATGTTGTGCAGGGTTTGTGTAATACCCAGCAGGCCCAACCCAGGAAACATGTGCACTTAGTATACCGTTCATATTATACTACGAATACGGCTCCCACCCGGCGGCACGAGCTAGATCATACAGATCACATAGATCATACAGATCATACAGATCATACTGATAATACAGACCATACAGATCAGGAATATATCTGCCCTGAAGGATCTAGATCACGAACTGGGAATGGATGAGCCGTCCGGCGTATTTGTGCAATTTTCCCGATCTGCGTCAAGTTTGCGGTGCAACACAGCACAACAAAGCTCAGCACAGCTCAGCTCAGCGCAGCACACAGCAGACCACACAGCAGTCGTTTCCCCGCGAATACCTACCACTCTGTCCGGAAATATAAGCACTGTTTGTATTAAATACTAATAAATAAAGGGGCCTTATATTTTGGGACAGAGTGGTATGATATTATATGAATAATTACGGCTCATGTATTATACGGGTAACATATTTCCAAAGCGACATCGCTCAGTGCAGGAGGATTTTGAAAACCCGAACAATTGGCCCGAACCGTTGTTCTTGAGTCTCTCGCCTGTTCCCCCGGTTCGCCGCCTAGCGATGAACTCGACAAGTCGCGAGAAGAAATCACGAAAATACCTGGCCCAGCAATCACTGGCCAGCTACATAACCAGCAGCAGCCCTGTCTGTTCGCGTGTTCTACCAGTCTGCCAGCACTGTTCCGTGCTGTGTCTACCTGGTACTCCCCACTCACGCGATCGACCAAACAATGCTACCTGGTATACGTTACTGCTACTACCGGGGGAGCATAGTAAATAGGACCAAATATTGCTAGAAAAAATCGGTTATTATATAGGTTTTTGTGTGTAACGTCGGTCCTATTTACTATATGGTCCCCCGCAATATCAAACTGCACTACTGCTATTCATCGAACTGTCAGCCAAAGAATAGGAAACCAAAACGCATAATTTTCTCTCGACAACACCGAACAACAGCTTGTTCTTGACGAAACGATTTCCGATTCTCTATTTCCCGTGGTCACGTACAGACGTTTTCTATGTATATATATTGAGTCCGACCGAATCAGGCTCGCTCTTTTTCTCTGAGTATATACTTTGTCGTGGTATTCATGGTATCCCCGTTTCCCCTCTATTGTTGAGGTGGCGTGTTTCTGAAACACGCCGAGGCAAGAAATATTTGCTCGCCCGCTTTCCTATAATTCTCTCTGACCAGGAAACCAGAGCGGCAATACTACAATATCCTCAAAACATCATCTTGTGAGTGACTGAGTGCGTCTCATCTCAACCTGCTTCCGGTAGCAGCGTTAGCCCCATACCGCATAATTGTACGAGTAATCCAGTACCTAACCTGCCCAGGGTACTGTAGGTAGGAGTACCTCGATAACTTGCAGCCATCTGGTGAGAGTTATCTATAACCGTTCTTTTCTCCAGGGGCATCGTTCGATTTTTTTTTCGGTGTTGCCAATCTCGGACCAAAAACCCAGTACTGTAAGAGATTTCCATATATATCTACACATGGTATATATGCATAATATCGCCGTTTCACCCGAAAAAACGACCGGTTTTTATTATTTTCGTTTTTTCGGAAAAATCGGTTCCGAAACTGTTTTTTAGAGGAAACTGAAGTGTACGGACATGTTTTCAAACTGCAATCCTAAAGAAGGCAAACGGCATTTAGACGACTCACGCACAATGGCTGGTGGGTGGTTGGACTTCGACGAAGCGGGGCCGCTTCCKGGTCAAACACGCCTGCGAAGGTACTGAAACCTAAAATTCCAGAAATATAAAATTACGTTTGTTACGTGGAACAGATGGCTTGTAACTCGTAAATGCTACCTTACTTGCTGTAGTACTTCGCCTACGTTGCGGGAACAAACTACTTGGAATCAGAGCACCATAATGTTTTGACTATTACGGGATACCTTAGTAAATAGGACCTATGCTAAACACAAAAACCTACGAATATATTTCCCAATTTTTACAATAATAACAACATTTGGTCCTATTTACTAGGGTCCTCCGAAACAGAAAAAAGGGCTACCTGGTACACGCTAACGTCGGACAGACAGATCATGTACAGATAGATCACCTAGATCGCCTAGATCCTAACCTGCCGTTATGATATATTGTGAAGGATCCGTATAGTACAGATCCAACCCAGGAAACATGGCCTAGATCTTGCAGATTACAAGTAGTATATGGCTCCCACCCGGCAACGTGAGCTAGATCATACAGATCATACAGATCATACCGGTCAGGAATATATCTTCCCTGCAATATCTAGATCATCAAAGTTGGAATCGATTGTCTGTCGGCGAGGCAGCTGTATCATACCCGGGATGTATACGCGAACACGCTCATAACCCCGACAGCCTGTGGGAAAGTTCTGGGAAAAATCTGGGAGTCTGTGTGTATAAAAGACTGACTACCAACTGACTACGACTACGGAATACCAGGTAGTTCGTCCATCGAATGAGAGTATGACACTATTAATATTAAATGTCAACATTAAATTTGTACGACTACGTATTGTAACTTTTTTTTTCAACTTTTCCGCATAGAGCTGGTACCACAGAGTTTAACATTTATTGGCACCGCAGCTGGATTGCTAGCAGGGTAGAGGGTGCGGCTGTAATTGCCTCGGTTCGTATTGTATCGGTGTACTGTGCATTGTGCTGCTGCGGGGCTGCCTCTTGCATTACACTGGCGATTGGCAACGTAGACTATGCGGTCTGATTCCTGTGGTCGTATTTTGTGACCACAATAGAGCTGGGTGAGCGTCTCTAGGGATGAAAGAAGCGGGCAGCCAGACACTGGGTGGTGGCTGGGGATGGCGAGCAGGGGTGAGGGAAACGGGAACGGTAGGTGTTGAGGGGGAATGTGAGAGGAACGAGCAGTGGGTGGGGGGGGAGGGGGGCACACACCTGCATGTGTGGTGGTGAGCGCGGTGTGGAGTGGTGCGAGGCGTGCGGAGTGTGGATGTGGGTGTGTGTGTTTTTGTTTTTCTCTGGCTTATTACAAGCCTATGACCACGACCACGGAACTTGTATCTCTCCAAGATGAAGGATCAGGACTCAGGACGGACTGGTATCTGGGTATATTGATTTCGCTGGGTACATACAAATAGAAAGAACGGTTTCATGTGAAAACAACAATAGCAACACTAATATAGCATATTCCCGGTGTTACCGGTAACTTGTTGAACGCTCTTGTACCAGGTACTTGGTACACTACTATTAATAAGTATATATATATACTATTGCACAACATCGGACATCACTGATCCCCAGTTCATGATCTTAAGTTATGTATTATACATCTTCAAGGGCAGATAGAATCCTGATCTGTATGATCAAGCTCGTATTGTTGGGTAGGAGCCGCACAATCTGCATGATCTATAGCTGGATTGGATCTGTTATACACAGATCTTGCACAACATCTCATGACGGCAGGTTTGGATCTACTGCTATAGATCGTGATTTATTTGTGTGATGAATGAAAATATTGTTTTTTGTAACACTTTTCAACGAGAGCCCTCGCGCCGTTCTATATATGAACAGGAATATTCTGAAAAATTCCGCCAAACAGTTCCGAGTACTGCTGTTGTTGTACTGGACTTCTCGGCANGGTTAGTGGTGGTGTTAGTTGTGGTAGTAGTATTAGAGTAACGGGAATAAATTGTACAGGTATTTATGGCAGGAGAAGCAGCACAAAAATAAACGACTCAAAAAAAAAATACGGCTGGTGATGAATTCACGATCTGTCCTGATATACACAGATTTCCAAGATGTTCATGACTCGTTGTTACTGCTGCTGCTACTGCTGCTGCTACTGCTACTGCTACTGCTGCTGCTGCTGCTGCTGCTGCTGGTGTTGTTGCGAATCTCACAAAACTAGTTATTTCTAGGCAATCAAACCCGGCTCCCCCAGGGTGCGTAGACAATTATACCAGGGACATCCGTATTACCACATGTATCAAAACCTCCGTAATTCCATACCGGGGCTAACGATTCTCGCTGCGAAAATAGGCAAGCCCCGTGGTCACAACGGAAGTCACAAGCCACAAGCGGCCTGTTGATGCGATAATTGAGTTTACCGGGTTTTTTTTTCAAAATCAGCGTGTAAAGATGGTAGTAATTGTATGATATCAAATGATGTAGGTAAAGCGCCCACCCGAAATAAGGCCGGCAATCGGTACTTGTACAGTTGCTGGATCACTGCTGCTACACGTGGTGTTTGATGCTGGCAAGTTCTATTCATATATTGATACAGAGTACCGGCCCTATCACAAGAAACCTGAAATCGGGCTCACGTTAACTGCCTCATTCTGGGCTCGTGCGAAAGCACACTTCCTTATGCTGCGCTTTCTTATTTTGGTCTCCGAGAAGACGTTTTCCCTAGTAGTGCACAATGAGTGGTGGTTTGGGCCCAGGCCAGCCACAGGAAGGGGTGGGTCACTTCCTTAAACGCTTATGCACTGACTAGGCTGAGAGCTTTCTTAATTTTTTCAATTTATCAAGCTGACTTTCTCGTGGGTTCCTTTCGTATGAGCGGCCCGGCATTGTACAGCAGTGCCGGTGAGTTCCTTGTTCCTTGAGTTTCTTAGCCCTTCATTCCGTTGGTTTGTCTTTAGGCTTCCACCAGCCTACTATCAATACAGTACAGGACACCTGATAAGAAACAGGCTTACAAGAAAGCCAGGCTGAAATTTAGAGGAAAATATGAAATTCGGAAGGCGTTATCTTGAAATGAATGTAGGAACAACCCTCTCTCAAATAAGAAATCCAGCCTGGACCAGATTTCTTGTTTCTTGTTAGGTGTCCTGTACTGTATGACGCACCGGTGTGGCGTAATTAGTACTATTAATATTGGTGCGTATATATAGCCTGTTAACAATTTTCGATGCGTCGAAAGGCTGAAGTAACTGCCTCCTGCTGCCCGCAGGCAATTGGTGCTCGACCAAAAAGAGCTATGCACCCGTCTGATAGTGAATGTAGGGGGCATTTAGATGCCCACAAAAAGTAAAACCCTAACCTTATACTCGTACTTGTGATACCATCATGCCAGGTACTGGTAAGAACAATAGCTTCCCTCTCAGGCTAACCCTTCGAATACTTAAGCTTTGGTGAACTACTCATGGTGTGTATCATACGCGACAGAACAGCTACGACGTATATACAACTGCGATCTGAGGATAAGCAAATGGGTACTACCTGGTATGTAAGACAGGTAGACAGGCAGGCTGAGATATACAGGATAAAACAAGAAATTCGGTAGTAATTTTACTGAAGTTAGCGTGTAACGCACCCATGGCCAAAACAAGAAACCCAGTCTGGACCAGCTCTCCTGTTTCTTACTGTAGGTGTCCTGTACGTAGACTACTGCTTTAAGCTCCACAGAACGAACCACAAAGCAACACCAGGTTTTGTACATGGAAGTTAAATGCCTGGCCTGCACCAACTCTGGGCGAGAAAAAAACAAAATAAAATAATCTCCGTTTCGACTATTAATATGACCTTAATGTAGAACGGAGAAAATATTCCCGGCCACAGTACGAGCGGTAGCTATTATAGCTATAAACCCTCATCCTCATGATACTTGATTACACTTGATACTAGTACGGGAGACCATACTCGTAGTCAATAGGACCTACGATACACACAATTAAACCTATATATAGATATATATTTACCTACTTTTACCCACAACATTTGGTCCCCTATTTACTAGTGTGTTACTAGTGTGTTACTAGTGTGTTACTAGTGTGTTACTAGTGTTACTAGTGTTACTAGTGTGTTACTAGTGTGTTACTAGTGTGTTACTAGTGTTACTAGTGTGTTACTAGTGTGTTGCTATTACTAGTGTTACTAGTGTTACTAGTGTGTTACTAGTGTGTTACTAGTGTGTTACTAGTGTGTTACTAGTGTGTTACTAGTGTGTTACTAGTGTTACTAGTGTTACTAGTGTTACTAGTGTGTTACTAGTGTGTTACTAGTGTTACTAGTGTTACTAGTGTTACTAGTGTTGTAGCTGACGCCGGCCACACGAAACCGGCCGGGCCTGTTGAGGTATTCTGTGTAGGGGGTGCGTCGGAACTGCAACGTAAGGAAAAGTACGACACACACTCGCGCAGCTGACGCCGGCCACACGAAACCGGCCGGGCCTGTTGAGGTATTCTGTGTAGGGGGTGCGTCGGAACTGCAACGTAAGGAAAAGTACGACACACACTCGCGCAGCTGACGCCGGCCACACGAAACCGGCCGGGCCTGTTGAGGTATTCTGTGTAGGGGGTGCGTCGGAACTGCAACGTAAGGAAAAGTACGACACACACTCGCGCAGCTGACGCCGGCCACACGAAACCGGCCGGGCCTGTTGAGGTATTCTGTGTAGGGGGTGCGTCGGAACTGCAACGTAAGGAAAAGTACGACACACACTCGCGCAGCTGACGCCGGCCACACGACACCGGCCGGGCCTGTTGAGGTATTCTGTGTAGGGGGTGCGTCGGAACTGCAACGTAAGGAAAAGTACGACACACACGCGCGCAGCATGATGATGGCATGGCATGGCATGGGCTATCCTTTTTCCTTTTATGCACTGTTTCTGCTACGAGTAGTACTACGGGGGGCACATACAGTAGTAATCATAACCAAATATGCTTCGTACAAATACTGGAATATATAGGTTTTTGTGTACGTGACAGGTCCTGATTACTACATGGTCTCCCGTAATACTCGTAGTGCTGGCATTTTCTTACAACCTATCGTATCATATATACGTACGAAGTATGTTATCATACCTACTGCTACCGACGGGGAGACATACTGTGTCACTATTAATAGGATTAGAATGCACGATTTTTGGGTCCATTGTGGGTACTACAGTAGTGGTATTACTACGCTCTCCCCGTTACATATCATCGTGCATACAATACGAAACACTCTCTCTCTCGGCCGTCGCTTGCAAGAGCCGTCTTTTCTTCCTCGTTTCTCGGTTTCCCGTTGAGCTTGATTCGTTTTGTTTCGTTTCGTTTTTTTTTTCCTTTTCAATTCTTCTGATTTTTTTCTTGTGACTTGCTTGTGATTCCGTACGTGATTACTTGCTGTAATATGTACATATGTATATAGGACAAACGGACAAAGAAGGTGTGCCTGTTCGTGACCGCTCCGAGCACACTCGAGACGTGCTTCCACCCTGAAAGTTGTTGTTGTTACGGAGGTTTTGTGCTTGGCGCCTAAAACCGACCCTCCGACCCTAACCCTTTTAGGACTGCAGTCCCGTTTTGGGGACAAACCACTCAAATTCTAAGTAATTTGTCCCCAAAACGGGACTCCAGTCCTATAAGGGCTAAGCCGGCGATCAGCGCTATTAATAGGATACTGTGCTTGATAAGATTTGTAGGCTGGTTCGGCCGGCTTGGATGCTGTGCTTGGAAACATTCTATCGTAGGTTGATGCGGCCGACTCGGGACTCGGGATGCTGTGGCTTGGAAATACTCTTAGGTCGGTTGAGCCGCGTGTATATATACCCCTCAACCCCTTAACCCCTTAAGAACTGCAGACCCTTTTTGGGGACAAACCATTCTAATTGTAAGTAATTTGTCCCCAAAACGGGACTCCAGTCCTATAAGGGTTAAGGACCGGTCCCACGATTTTGGGGACAAACTACTTGGAATTAGTGTGGGACATTTTGTTTCAGTTCTGAATGGGTTAACCCCTTAAGAACTGGTCCCACGAATTTGGGGACTAACTACTTGGAATTAGTGTGGGCCATTATTTTCAGTTCTGAATGGGTTAAGCCAACCAGGGTGCGTAGATAGCTACTTTACGTGTATAGGAATACTCGCTATCACGACGTGACTACGATATTCTTGAGCTATTCTGCAATCTTGAACCAACGCCAAGACTTGACAACACAGCGGCAGTTAGCACAGCACATAGCGCACGGCACACAACACACAAAACCCACCCACCCACGTATGATACCATGCTATATACCAGGTACCCTCCTACCACGAGTCCCACAACAGATGTACCTGTTGCAGCTGGGACGGCAATAGGAGGACACCACCACGTACGGAAGAGGAACTCCAAAGACCGCACTCGAAAGGCAACGCGCTCCGACTACTCTGTTGCACCAACCATACCGTACAGAGAACAATGCTCGGCGCCACAGACCGTACCTGCTACCTGGTACCAGTATATACCAGGTGCCAGGTATGAACTCGTCGTATCGGGTACATAATATTATTTACGTCACATGCTATAACTCTTGTAAATATTCATTTCGTAAATCTTGTAAATATTTACAGGTATGGTGGGGGGGAGGGCGGCGAGGGGGGGTGTAGTCAAGGGGGGGGGTTGGCGGGGCGGGGGAGGACGGGCTCTCGTTTTTCTGGTCTTGTGTGGCCCTTCCCCACAAACAAAATTGGGGGGGGGGGGGGGCGAGGGGGGGTGTAGTCAAGGGGGGGGGTTGGCGGGGCGGGGGAGGACGAGCTCTCGTTTTTCTGGTCTTGTGTGGCCCTTCCCAGCAAGCAGTTGCGGCAGCGGAGAGATGCAGAGCTCTGTTACCCATTATCTTCTTCCGTCGCGCGCCGTGTCATGGTTCGCGGACGTATTTAGATCACGTTTTTACACCTTGTCTTTTTTTTTACCTGTCACCCCGTGTCTGGTGTATCGTGTGCAATGTTAATGTTTACACTTCGTATACATAAAACAGCAGTTACATTGATAATTGTCACACATTGGACCCATCAGACCCCCAATATATTATCTAGATAGTTTTGAGGTTGATAGATCCCTGACGTATATTATCTGTACGTATGACCTACAGATCATGTTGTACATATGTATCATGTTTGCAGGGTGGGAGCTGTGTGACACACAGCTCTTGTGCACATGTTTGCCGGGTGGAATCTACTACTACTACAGTGTGATTGATACCTGTGGTACATACACAACACCTCAAACGGCAAATAAAGGATCTAGATGATTACATTATCTAGATGATCTAAATGATCTAGATGATCTAAATGATCTAGATCGTGAGCTGCCCGATGTGCGATAGTTTCAAACTGCTCAAACTGCTCTGTGATGCGACACATGGGGCACATCCTCTTCGAGGCACTCCAAATTTCGAAGCATCATCCGAGGCTACAGCCATTCGTAGAAAAGGTCAAGGTGCAGACTAGAGGCATGACACCGGACGGCAGACAGCTCAACACGTCGCACGTGGTGGCTATGGTATGATACAACTACTTTGGTATCCACGTTGTAATCTGTACCTCGGGTATTTCATATCGTATCGCGCGTACATGTTACATGTTACATGTTGCTGTGCTGTTTTGTATTGTACGTACTGCAGCTGCCGGCAAGGCGATAGATACCCTCTGCTGGTGTATACAACCCAATGAGGATTGGCCGCTTGGCCACCTCCATCCAGAACAGCGTTCTGTACATACAGCAGTACTCGTAAAGAGAGAATACAGGTACATATCGTACACGTGCATACAATATGTACCGGGTATGCACCTGGTATAGAATAGTACTTCGAAGTATGTATGATACCTGGTACTCGTATCATATTCGCATATAGGTTCGACGGTACCCACAGGTACTACTGCTGTGTACGTACGCTAGTACTGCGGTTGTACCTGGTATCCACGAGGTACCAGACATCCGAGAGGGTAGTACGATAATTCGGCAGTAGTACGTGCCGGTTACCGGTTCGAACGTACTCTGTAGGTAAGAGTGGGGAGAAGAAGGTTGGGTTGTGCACTGCACGTTGCACACTGGCTAGGCTAGGTACTCGTAGCACTGCAGCAGTACTGCAGCACTGCTGTGTGCTGTACGCCCGTATATACGGGGAAATACCGCCACCGAACCGGTGCACCGCCGTGCACCTTACTCTCAAGAGCGTACTCTACCAGGTCTACCAGGTACCGGCATACACCGGTATGTCGCAGGGTTCCCTGCTACTACGAGCATCATTAACTACTGTACTATAACCAATGTTATCGCCACGCAGGCAACACGAGTATTAATAGTAGGATGTTGCCTTGCTAACCTTGACCTTTACTTGGGCTCGCGACGCGTATGCTCCCGCAAATATGTACGAGTACCGGTGGTATGATACCCGCAGGTGATATCATAGGAGGACACCAGGAAAGATGCCTCTGCTCTCTTCCTTTCATACGGGACACCGCCAGGTACGATGGGTGATGGGTGTGCTGGTGTGCTCAAGCAGTCAAGCTGCGCGAAGGACGAGCAGTATCACAAAGGTAGACGATAGGCCCTTTTTCCCTCTCTTGCTGTGGTGCCGATTGCGAAATAGCAGCAGGATAAAACGTTCCAGCACAACATTCGTGCCGAGACCGCTGCAACGTGGGAACGATTTGAACCCGGCGCCAACCACGAGTGTCATTTTCCCGCGCCTATGAGAACACCGCACCGAACAACGAGCAAGCGACGAAGGTCATCGAAGCCCCAGGATATTCTACGTGCCTTCTAGCACCAGTATAATAAAAACGAATAGAAAATCCGGTCATTTTATACAAACTAACTGTTGCCGTGCCCTTGGCAATCAAAGGATGTCTTACCACACGAGTTGCGGGTTTGCTTTCATCCGGACTGTCCACGGTCCCGGAATCCGTCGTCGACAATGCCTCGTATCGAGCCTTCCCTGCCTCGCCCGCACCCGGAGTAATAGGCATTGTTCCACGATCACTTGTGTGTGCGCGCCTCGCCCCAACGCCACCTGAGGTTTTAGGATCATTGGTATGGCGTTTTCGTGTTCGCGATGACCTGCTCGTTCCTTCGACAGCCCACTGCAGCAGAGAAAACCCAGCCAGTAGCTAGGATAACCGCGTGGACTCCCCTGCACTACGATGGGGTCGATCTTCAGCTGCGTGTTGGATGACGAAGCACTTGACAAGCACGAGCTGGAGAGGCTGGCCGTCTTGCACAAAGGTGTGAACGTACATGAAAAGTTCAATTTTGTTTCACCCCCGGACGTGCTGCTGCTGCACTAAAAACTCTAAAGCAGCAGCAGCGGCAGTGACAACGTACATATCATATCATGCCGCCGAACAACGACATCGCTTGTACACGCGTAGACACCATCTTAGACCCTACCGCCAGCGCTCACACCGTAAGCCTTTCACACGGCCCGTATGGGACCCACTTCAACACCGATCCACCTCCAGGATATCATGATGTAGTTTGAAGCACATGCTTTTGTTTTCATGGACGGAGAGCGGATGAACCGCGCTGGTCAGGGTTCAGGAATCAGAGGGAGGGTCAGCTATTCGTACGTAAAAAGCCAGGGGGGCACTTCTCTCTGTATTCTGTACTTGTTCGCCAGATTGCTGAGATAGGCGAGGTTGGCCAACAGAGCGAATGAATGCTGTTGGTGGTGTCATCGTGGACGAGCTCGAGTCGGATAAAGTGTGATCTTCTTTCTGGCTCTTTGTTTCTCGTCCGTAGAACAAAGACAGCTCGCCATGTCCGCCCGCTATCATGCCGCCGTGGCGAGCAAGCGCGGCGGTCGGCCTGGGCTTACGGCAAGACTGTCGGTCCCCCGTGAACCACTTCCAACTTTGCCTCGTATCCTTACCGCATAACCAGGTACCTACAAGCAGTACCGGTATGATGCAGGGCATTTTTTAACGAAGTCTACCAGCAGTAAAGTAACGCGCCCAAAAAAAAATACCCTGGGGCTTGTTTGGGCCAATTCTGTTTCTTACGACTTGTACTCGTGCTTCTGTCGTACTAAAGCCTAGAGGTGCCCTGTGTCGTACAGCTGCTGTACCAGGTACCTGGTACCTGGTACGTATACCAGCAATGCTCCTGTGTTGTAGGTCCTTGGTATTTTTACATACAGCAGTAGCACGCAGAACAGAGCAGCCTCGCGCGCGACTTCTATGGTACGCGAGCGACTTCTATGATACACTTACACGTATAACTGTTAAGTAGTAAACCCGATCAGCAGCGACCATGGTGGGTGAACTCTCAAGTGGAAGCCAGCGCCTGTACCGTACTACTACTGCTGTAGTGTATGGCCTGTGCCGTATGTGTACTGCTAAGCTGTACGTAGTGTATGATAGCTACAGGTAAAGACAACCGTAGTCGCATCAACGGACGCTCTACGTTCGAATAGAAGGCTGGACCTACTGGGCCTAGAGATGATGATACTTGACTATCAATAGATGCAGCAGTCAGTGTAGTCAGTACTATTAATGCCTTCGAGGCGGGGCAAACACTAATGATAGAAGCCATTTCCAGCCAGCGTGTTGATCCCCCGGTACAACAGTCCCTGGTACACGCTAAACCTGGTATGCAAACGTATATTCGCATAATGCGAGTGGTACAGTCAGTTTTAGCAGCAGTTTACGTCTACGTTTATAGCAGCGCACTTTAATACTTCCACTTGGCACTCGTAGTGCTGTTGTAGTATTAAATCGTCGAATTTGGTCCACCCTACAGCCTACGCACCGCCCTCTATGTACGTTGTATACCCTACCGTCGTGGTCGTGACCATGATGATGATGATGATAATGATGAGGATGAGAATGATGAGGATGATGATAAGGATGACGATGATGGTGATGATGATGAGTACGATGATGGTGATGATGGTGATAATGCTGACGATCATGGTGATGGTGATGATGATGAACGACGATGATGATGATGGTGATGGTGTCAGGTTGTGACACTTTCGTGCAAGCAGACAAGCAGTATGTGCCTCTGGTACCTCGTGCCGGTATGTGCGATGTTGACGGTGTTGTCTACTCGTCGTACAGGGTACACGAACTCGTATACCGGCAGCAGTACTGTTTTTGAATCTACTCACGATATGGATACAAAAGTCTGGAGGGTGGCGGGTGCGTAACTGATGGTCTGCTCCTTTGCACCGATTATATATTATACCTGGTACTGCTGTACATACTGAAGTACGTAAGACCGGTATATACAGCACACACAGCAAGCAAAGGACCAGCCTATCGCCGTATTATGCCACCTCGCTTTTGTACTGCTGTGTTCGTATAAAAAACAAGAAAATACACGACTGCTTGTATGCATGCCTGGAATTGTATTTGTTCGCTGTACAAGTATTCGTCGACATTATTGACCTTATAACAATAATATTAGTACCTTGCGAACAAGACCTTTATGGTACAATCTTGATCTTCCACAGTAGTCAAAGACGTTTCTCGCGAACGTGAACGAACGCCAAGGAACGCAATACAGCAGCAAGCAGCAGCAGAAGCAGAAGCAGTAGCAGTACGTAAGGCCCCGTATTAACGAAGATAGAAAAAAAATCCAATTTGTTGGAAACATGAATCTAACATGGATACGATTAAAAAAAAACTGGTTTCGTCCAATTCAAATTTGAATAAACCTCAAAATCTTCGTATTCTTTGGTGGCGGTGCGTGTTTTTAGACCAATGAGAAGCGGATTTGATTGTACTTTTTTCCAAAACTGGACGTTTTGTATCTTCGTTATTACGGCCCCTAATGCACATACAGTTGGGTATCCCGATTCAAGAGCTCCCGGTGACAAGCCAAAAACAATCGCTCTTAACTACACATTGCTCTTATCTGTAGTGGGCAATATAAAGCTTTTATTAATAGTGTAGGCGGCACACGCCGATTCGACCGCTCTTAAATTCCGAATGCTCTTATTATCTTGGGCGGTCTTAACTACGCATTGCTCTTATCTGTGGTGGGCAATGTATAGCTTTTAGTGTAGGCGGCACACGCCGATTTGACCGCTCTTAATCCCCGAATGCTCTTATCTTGGGCGGTCTTAACTACGCATTGCTCTTATCTGTGGTGGGCAATATCTAGCTTTTAGTGTAGGCGGGACATGCCGATTTGACCACTCTTACATTCCGAAAGCTCTTGTCTTAGGCGCTCTTACACATTGCTCTTATCTGTAGTGGGAAATATCTAGCTTTTAGTGTAGGCGGGACATGCCGATTGGACTATCTTGGGCGGTCTTAAATCGGGGTACCCACTGTAGTGTTAAGTGTTGGCAAAGGGAGGCAAGGAAGGACTGCACAAAGCCATGGAAGGGGGGAACACCACCGCATCGCATCGCATCGCATTGTTTGGTTGAACCCCTTCCGAACTGGTCCCACATATTTGTGGACAAACTACTTGGAATTAGTGTGGGATTTTTTTTTCAGTTCTGAATGGGTCAAGTGCAGCTACGAGGTACTGCATTCTTTGTTTCTTTCTACGTACCCAACGAGCAGAGCTTGTTTCACACAGCTATTTTATGTTTACCGTACTGGTAGTATTAGTCGAAGCTAACGCTTATATATTGAAGATAGTGGAGATTCTGCTTTTTATAGAGTCGTGACAATGTTGATCGCCCGATCAGGAAGTATTGTTCTGTTATTCATGTATAGCATGTACACTCGTAGTACGCGGGACCATAGTAAATAGGTACCTACGGCACAGACAAAACCCTATATACTTACATGTTTTTACTAACAATATTTGGTCCTATTTACTATGGCCCTCCGTCGTAATATCACCTGTGAGTGTACATGGTAAATGTGTGTGTGCTTTTTGTTATTTTCACATGAAACCGTTACCTGGCATGCCTTTTTTCGATCCGACAACATATATGTGCAGTGTTGTGAACCGATAACCGAAAGTCGGTTTTTTCGGTCGGTTTTTTTCGGTTTTTCCCGACCGAAAACCGACTTTTTTTTTTCGGTTTTTCGGTTTGTAAAAAAAACCGAAACCGAAAAACCGACTCGGTTTTTTTCGGTCGGTTTTTTTTTTCCCCGTCCCCTAAGTCAATAACGCCTACACATCTACATGGAAACCCCGTTATGTATGGACATCTGATACGCACACAGCACCCAGCACAGAGCACACAGCCCGCAGCAGCAGCAACAGCAGTCGCACAGGGCACGGGGTACAGCGGTACAGGGTGCAGCAGTGCGTCGCGAGATTGCGAAGGATAGCCATGTCCGGTTCAGGCGGCAGTGCTGACTCTGACCTTGTGCCGGAGGCAGAGGCGGGTGCAGGCAAAGGGGAGGTGGAAGTGGAGAGCTCGGACGATGATACCGTGAAGGTTGTGAGCAAGCCTCTCGGTGGTCGAGTTGCAGCGTCAAAGGCGGCGGCAGGCTTCGTGACCTGCAGACAGTCGAACTGTGTTCTTTACAAGAAACACGGCTGGCTCCGCCAGCCCCCCCTTCAGCAACCTAAAGTTCTTGACGGTGTTAGCTGTACGCTGCAAGTTGTATCTATAATTTTTCATTACATCATACATGGTATCTAGACTGCACATCAGCAGTGCCATCGTGCCCTCGTTATCCTACTAATTTTTTTTATTGTAGCAACTGCTGTACCTGTAGCTATTGTCGGCTGCAGATTATAAATATGCATGTCGTCCTGTACCGTGTGTGTGGCGCAGCAGACGCAGGTACTGCAGGAGGGCCACTTGACACCATACCGTCACATTGTGCCAACACATGCGCACCGAACCCTTCGAAATGTAGACCAATTGGCTAGTTTAGTCGGGAAACCGACCGAAAAACCGACCGAAAAATTTCGGTTTCGGTTTCGGTTTTTTTCGGTTTAAACAAAAAAACCGACCGAAACCGACCGACTTTTCGGCGAGAAACCGAAAAACCGACCGAGTCCATTTTCATTTTCGGTTCACAACACTGTATATGTGGCAGCAGCATACTATATAAATATACAAGTACAACACACCCAGTGTCTGTATCCTTACGTACTGACTAATTATTATTCCAAGAACTATACGAGTACCAATACAACAGCATATGACCTGTTCCGTGGGAGCTCAAGTTATGACGATTTTTCATATTTTCTTTTCTTTTCATCCCATGTAGTATCTTCGCCTTTCTTTCTCCTCTCTGCAACCATATAACCGTAACTCAGACCCGGGGTCACATAGTACCCCCCCCCCACGATCGCTATCCTAGGAGATAGATGGTGGCCACAGGCGGCGAAACAGGAAGGGGATAAGATTAGTAAAAAAAGTCCATGTAATATGTGGAAACAACGTAATTAGCGCCCAACTGTCGGAGGTGTCTCTATTAGGAGTAGGAACGGGGTGCTCCGTCTCGAAGGGGATTCGTGATCAATGGTCAAATTACTACGTAAGGCAAGCAACAAATGAAGACCTCCCCCCCCTATGGTACGCGCCTTGCTTTTTTTTTTCACGGGAAGGGTTCAGCACCTTCTTCTTCCCTCGTCGACTCGCGTCAACTTGTGCTTACCCCTAGTGCCGGTATGCGCCAGCCAACGATACCAGCACTTATAACGGCAACCGGTACTACTCCGCACAGTGCCACACTGGGCAATCCCACCCGTACCAAGCGATTCCACCGGCACTATACAGGGCAGGCGGCACTACTCAACTGGCACTATAGAGGGACCATAGTAAATACTAGTAAATAAGACCTACGGTAACACTAAAAACAACAATATACTTCCCTATTTTTACTACAGTAGAAATTTTTGGGTTTTTTTACTACCAGGTATGGTCCTCCGTAATATATACCTGGTATATAAGAGGGAGGGAGTGTGTGAGAGTGGTTCAACGTCAACCCGGACTCAGAATCTACCATTATGGGGGAGCATAGTAAACACTAGTAAATAGGACCTGCAGTGCACACAAAAACCTATATATGTATTTTCGTCTTTTTGCTAGCAAGATTTGGTCCTATTTACTACCAGGTAGTGTTTACTATGGTCCCCCGTAATATTAATACTTATAGACTGTGCTCCCAATGGAGTCGTTTCTTTTCCTATCGAAGATGCTGTTTATAGGTGACACGTCTTTTGTGCGCATGACGGTCTATGTTGGCCTTTTTATACTGGTTTTAGTGTAGGGGACGGTCAGTCAAGGAAGGGGGTCAAGCCGCCGTCACCTGCGTACTTATACTCGTAGCGCATTTGGTTCCTATACGTATAGAGAAAAAAAAAAAAAAAACAACTGTGAGATCGAGGATTTCATCGAAACTCATTTTTGCAAGCTGCGTGGGATACCTCGGTCGCGCGAACTACGGGTTTGAGGGGAACAGAATTTGACTCCTGTGGAACTCAAGGGAGGTCACATATATACGGTGTTGCAGTAGATCAGTAGAGATCCAGCCCAGGCCTGATGCCCCGAAATGTAGTAGATACCGGTATCATATTCTGTCCGACTGTGTTATGCATAATGCTACTGCTGTAGGCTGTAGTATATCGCATGCATGCATACATACGACGTGACGGGGCATTCAGACAGATAGATAGGTATATCGAGTCCCATTGTTCTTTGTGATTTGGTCATGGTTCTTTCGTTTTGTTGTACAGTGCTTACACTTGTAGCTGCTGCTGCTGCTGCCGCTGTGTTGCTTATCCCTCTGCGTGAAGCCAGGCGAGTGACCGTTGACCTTTGACTGTTGACGGTGGCACTAAGCCCGCCGAACCGCCGCGTGATCCTTGTCTCGTTTGGCAACACGTTCTCGTTGCTCGCATCACAGCACGCACCGAAGCATTACGCATTACACCAGTAACATCAGTGTATTCGTAGGGCGGCGGCACGAAGCAGACAGTGTTGAAATTCCTTGGAACGTCATGAGGCATGGGTCAACATCACGGGGCATGGGTCTCTATTTCCCGTCCAGTTTTATGTTCCGAAGATCACACTACAGCCGTACGTACCATAACGCCAAAACAATGTTCCTATAACAAACCCCATTTCATACGATATGCATCTCGCATCCTCTCTTTTTGCGAAATTTATTCATTGTAACCAGCCCCCCCCCCCTTAAATACGAAATTAGTCAATTCCAACCAAACCCCCCTTATGTATCATACCAGACTAGATTACGGCAAGTATGTCTTATCTCCTTTCTTCTTTCTTTTTACACGCTGCACCTGGCTGCACACGGAATTATTTTTCGTTTTTCAATTTTTATGGTTTGTGGAGGTTCTTTTGATCTTTTGATGGAAGGGAGGGAGGGCGTAAGTTCATTTTTTTTTCCCCACCAGGCCTGTCCGACGTTTGCCTCGTCGACCCCTCTAGACCTTAAGGACGGACCGTTAGGACCCCACTCGAAATCTCGGGGGTGGCATTGTAAGTGAGGTCTAGGCTGCTGTATGGTCGCCCTGGTAGACTACTAGTGGTCAGCTTCAAAGGCTACTAGCATTGGTACCCGAGTTCAAATCCCACCGTGGTGAGATTTTGACTTTATTTTGAGAAAATAAAGAGGGACCAATTGCTGAGAGCGCCTTCGTGGCGTGGGAAGGCGGAATTCGACGAGAGTCGACGAGGGTAGAAGGGCCTACTGAGTGACCCCGGATCTGAGTTATTGCTAAAGTGGGAGAGAGAAAAGAAGGGCGAAGATAGGAAATGGGATGGACAAAAAAAAAAAGAGTGCGGTACGAAAAGTTAACTGCTGCTACTGCTGCTGCTGTCGTAGAAACTCTAAATTACTGTCCTGCTGCTGTAAACTCGCAAACTCTAATCAAGCCTCCGGAGTAGTGGACGGGAATGTGTATGGGATGAGCGATATTCGACGGCGCTTGGTGTGCGTGCGTCTCGGACGGCTATTTTTAATTGGCTGCCGGTAGAGCTTTGCTAGTAGTCGTGACGTGCTGCTGCTGCTGCTGCGGCTGTATCACATGCCAGAGACCTTACAGAGCCAACGCCTTATTAGTCCGAGATACGTACAACAAATCTATGGCATATTAGTAGGGTTGTTTTTTACTTGGAAGTATATTTTTACTAGTAGGGTTTGCGCACCTTGCGGGCTTTCGGCGGTTTCAAATATTCCTATGTTGCAAATAGCTGCCTGTGTGTGCTGCTTTTGCAGCTAATTGTGATACGCACAGCGCTCATCGAATGGAGCGCATAGTCCTCTGTATTATGTCCGAATTCGTATATAGGGGACAGGGGATAGGGGGACGTCGATAAAGGGTTTCCGCACCATTAGAGCTTTTCAACGGATTCATCACGCAGAGCTATCATACAATTTCATTAATATTACGTACTGGTATGATACATACCTGGTATCATACAGTATACCACTCTCACCAGAAATATAAGAACCGTTGGTGCATTAATAGTTAATGCCAACAGTCCTTATATTTCGATTCAGAGTGATATTGTTAACCGGTATTTGTATAATGAATTTTTAGCTGTACACCTGCGGCCGTTGCTGCATGATGCACGATAGACATTACGTAGAGAGAGACAGCTCTCAACGCACGGGCCGCACCTTCCTCTCGTACGAGTACAAGTGCTGTTTATAGGTATGGTGGAAGTTGATGTGCCAGGTATGAGGTTTCCACACCGTGGAAGCTTTCAGCGGTTTCGTCGTTTCGTTTCACACAGTAGAGGTCTTTGCTTACTCCACGGGTCGGGGGAAAACCAATTGGAATCAGAGACGGACAGCTGTCTTAGGGCCCATATTAACGAATATAAAATAAATTCAATTTAGAAAAAAAAAATCAAACTCGCTTTTCATTGGTCAACACACGCACCAGCACCAAAGATTAGGATCTTGGGGTATAATCAATTTGAATTGGACTAAAAAAACAAGAAGGTCCCAGGACCTTTTTTTGGGTAGAATTCAAATCAAATTGAGGAGTTGGCCCGACTTGGACCGGCATGTCCACGGTGGGCAAACGCCCCCGGTACAATCTGGTACATTTCTTGGTCGCATCGATGACCACGACCGAGGTGACAACACGTGAACCACAACCCGAGGCCACCGGGACAACAGCTGCGCCCACGCTTACAGACTATAGCACAGCGTACCCCGGCGGTGGCGCCTCAAAACCAATCATGGCGGTCGCAATCCCAACTATTCAACCAGCTCGATGTGCCAACCCGACCAAAAACCGAGCTATCGACACAAAAACAGCAGGATACGCTCAAGACTTTGATAGCACCGTCGCCGTCCCTGTCTCGCCTGTGGCGTTTCAGGGATCCCTACGCCCACCCTGGAGACCCTGACAAAAGCACGAGTGTGCTTGCGTCCAAAAGCAAGAGTGCACTTGCGTCGGCGCGCACGCGCCGACGCATGCCTTCGCTCTCGTCTACTCTCGTCGGATTTTTTCACCTGGGCGTTGTGAGGCGTGCTGCGTTTTTTCGATTTCAGAAATATTTGAACAAGCAATTCACTATTCCTCATAGGACGCAAGCCATTTGTTTTTGCGAAATCACATCCAAATAGGATTTTATTTTCCAAATTGTTTTTTTTTGTTGTCTTCGTTAATATGGGCCCTTAGTGTGTACAGATTTGTAAATGGTTTAACACCTGTAGAACTGCTGTACTCCCGACGTTTCAGCTGTACACCTAGTTGTCATGACGTACCGACGGAACCGTACCGACGACGTTTCAGCAAAAACATGCTTGAAAATTCAGATGGATAGTGTATGCAGTAGTAAAATATTGATCCCTTTAGAACCGTACCGACGGAACCGTACCGACGACGTTCCAACGAAAAACTACTTGGAATTAGAGGCGGATAGTGTTGTCAGTATTAAAAAGTTGAACTCCTTTAGAACTGCGCCCACGTGTCCGCAAAAATCTACTCGTAGTTTGAGTAGTAGCACTTTTGCAGTACTACCTGTAAGTAAAAAATGTTAGCCTAACGAACGCGTATGCAGCTATACATAGTGTATACCAGGTACCTTGGTACACCCTTACCTGTGAGAAAGAGGATTCGGTCGAAACTCAACTTTGCAAGCTGCCTACGCACGGTACGGGGCGTCAGCTTCCTGGAATGAGTTGGAAAGGGTCAAGTTGGAAGGTGGATCAAGCATGTTTAGGGAGGGTGGGGCGGAGGGGGGGGGGCGTATTCATTTGACGCTTGCCTTTGTCATTTGTGGGGCGGAGGGGGGAAGGGACGTACTCATTTGTTGCTTGCCTTAGTCATTTGGCCATTGACCACGCATCCCTTTCGAGATGAAAGGGGGGGGTACACACGGTCATGCGTGGCCGTAGCCGTAGGGCCGTAGACCCTCGCATCCCTACAATGCCGGACCGGAGCACGTTTATTTTTCACCGACCAGGCAGACATTGATTGCTTGCACCGAGCGCGAAGCGAAACGTGAGGTGTTCGGCGAGTCGCGTGAAGGGCGAGCTGCATCCTACTAAGAACCGCTTGTGAGGCGGACTTTCTTGCAGACAGATGGCAGCATCGAACGATTTTTTTTTTTTTATGGTGTGGCCACAGGAATGAGGGGGAGTCGTGGAGTAGAGCGCATGTTCCTGCGAGGGAGGAGGGCTGTCACCCAAACGTAAAGAGAGTGTCAGTACTACTGCTGCCACAGCTAATACCGGTACATATTTAATTTTAATTTTAATTAATTTCATTTATTTTAATTATTTCTCCCCCCACAAATAGACACACTTCCTGAATTCTACAGCCTCAGATTATGTCCCCCTCATACGGGATGTACATCCTACATGAGGACATATAAAATCCGTAAGCACGCGCGATCGAAGTATTACACTCAGCTAGCAAAGATGAGTTTCGACGAAATCCTCGAGCTCGCAGCTGTTTTTTTTATTTATTTTTAATGTTAATAGTGGTACTGCTACTACTACTATCCATACTGTTTGTACTCCTGTATAATTACAATTCGTGAAATCGTTCAATATATTTAGTTTCGACGAAATCCTCGATCTCACAGCATAGCGACAACAACAACAACAACAACAACAACAACAACAACAACAACAACACTAACAGCAACAACAGCAACAACAACAACAACAAAAACAACAACGCAGATTATCCCTCAAAATCCCGTAAAACTTTGTGCCCTAACTAATGTTGCGTCCCCTGTCCCCGGTGTCGAAAAAACGCCTCCAGGTGAACGTTTCGGTCGAAAAAAGATGGTTGCGATGGGAGTGTCTCTCGGGTCCGACCCCGTCATCGTTCGCCTCAGCGAAGACCAGACCACGGTCGCGTGGAGCAGTGTCGAAACTCCCACTTTTGGGAGCGTTAAGGTGCGCTGTTTTTTCTTGTGTGGATTACCTCGTATCATTTCGTAGTGGGGCAGTGTCATCGAGTTCCCTACATTGTGAGAACGTTAACCCTCTTTGGAAGTTCATTAACTTGATTATAGTATAGAGGGGAAAATGGAAAATTGACGAGAAAAAGTGACGGTTACAGCAGTTACAGCAGTGAGTAGTAACGGCCACCGCCTGATTGGCGGGTGATATAATACACAAAGGTTGCTGTCCGAGTTACAATGGTTGCAATGCAAGGAGTCGTTCTACGGCACGGACTCGACGTGATCCTATATACCCGTGTGCTGCTGGGCACCACCGCTGTGCTCGCAGACGGTTGATAGCACCCAAAAGGTCTTTGGTTATTTTGGTCGCTTTCAAAGTTTGGTCGCTATCAAATTTTGGGCGTTACCAATTTTTTTGGTCGCTATCAGTTTTTGGTCGCTACCAAAGTTTTGGTCGCTATCATACTTTGGTGGTCGCTACCAAAGTTTGGTCGCTATCGAAAGGGTCCCAGACGAATTAAGGTACGCTGTTACACGTGGGAATAGCTCATAAAGTGGAGCAGTGTCGAGTCTGTTGGTGGTGATGCCGGTGTTTGGTGGTGGTGGTAATGCTGGTACCCGCATTACCCCCCCCCCCACGCCAGCCCCCCCCCCTATAAATATATGATATATTTATAGGTTGGGTTGGCGTCGGTTGGCAACGACGCTGTAAAACACGCTACTCGCTGCGTGAGCTAGACAACCAGGGTGCCGTTTTTTTTTGTTATTTGTTTTTGGCGGTCACCAAAGCTGGCGGTCGAGTAGATCATTTGTGCGGGGTGGAGAACCTTTGTTCCGCACAAGGGGAATGGTCGTATTCACGTAGTGTTAATATGGTAAGGCGTCCGCGAGGCAGTTACATAGTAAACCCATTGCTGTCTCCGGAAGTGGCCACACCAGAAATTAAATTAACTCATTGAAGCTGTCGTCCATATGCAAGTCCGCCTCAGAGGCGGTTCTTAGCAGGATGCAGNCTTAGGGCCCGTATTAACGAGTATAAAATAAATCCAATTTGTAAAAAATAAATTCACAATCCGCTTTTCATTGGTCAACACACGCACCAGCACAATTGCTTGGATAGTATTTGGTCTGGCATTATCAGGAACATGCACCTAAATTAGGATCGGGATCTGATCAATTTGAATTGGACGGAAAAACCAAGAAGGTCCCAGGACCTTCTTTTGTCAAAGAATTCAAATCAAATTGAGGAGTTGGCCCGACTTGGACCGGCATGTCCACGGTGGGCAACGCCCCGGTACAATGCTGGTCATTTCTTGGTGGCATGATGACCACGACCGAGGCGACAACACGTGAACCACAACCCCAGGCCACCGGGACAACAGCCGCGCCCACGCCCTATAGACATAGTCAGCAACGTACCCCGGCGGTGGCGCCTCAAAAGCTAATCATGGCGGCCGCAATCCCAACTTGTCAACCAGCTCGATGCTCCAACCTGATCAAAAACGAGCGATCCGACATCCAAAAACAGCATGATACGCTCAAGACTTCGACAAGCACATCGCCGCCCCTGTCTCGCCCGTGGCGTTCCAGGGATCCCTACGCCCACCCAAGGAGACCCTGAGAGCGATAGCTTCTCTAGCCTGGGCCGCGAAAGCAAAAGTATGCTGCTGCGTCGGCGCGCACGCGCCGACGCATGCCTTCGCTCTCGTCTACTCTCGTCGGATTTTTTCACCTGGGCGTTGTGAGGCGTGCTGCGTTTTTTCGATTTCAGAAATATTTGAACAAGCAATTCACTATTCCTCATAGGACGCAAGCCATTTGTTTTTGCGAAATCACATCCAAATAGGATTTTATTTTCCAAATTGTTTTTTTTTGTTGTCTTCGTTAATATGGGCCCTTAGTGTGTACAGATTTGTAAATGGTTTAACACCTGTAGAACTGCTGTACTCCCGACGTTTCAGCTGTACACCTAGTTGTCATGACGTACCGACGGAACCGTACCGACGACGTTTCAGCAAAAACATGCTTGAAAATTCAGATGGATAGTGTATGCAGTAGTAAAATATTGATCCCTTTAGAACCGTACCGACGGAACCGTACCGACGACGTTCCAACGAAAAACTACTTGGAATTAGAGGCGGATAGTGTTGTCAGTATTAAAAAGTTGAACTCCTTTAGAACTGCGCCCACGTGTCCGCAAAAATCTACTCGTAGTTTGAGTAGTAGCACTTTTGCAGTACTACCTGTAAGTAAAAAATGTTAGCCTAACGAACGCGTATGCAGCTATACATAGTGTATACCAGGTACCTTGGTACACCCTTACCTGTGAGAAAGAGGATTCGGTCGAAACTCAACTTTGCAAGCTGCCTACGCACGGTACGGGGCGTCAGCTTCCTGGAATGAGTTGGAAAGGGTCAAGTTGGAAGGTGGATCAAGCATGTTTAGGGAGGGTGGGGCGGAGGGGGGGGGGCGTATTCATTTGACGCTTGCCTTTGTCATTTGTGGGGCGGAGGGGGGAAGGGACGTACTCATTTGTTGCTTGCCTTAGTCATTTGGCCATTGACCACGCATCCCTTTCGAGATGAAAGGGGGGGGTACACACGGTCATGCGTGGCCGTAGCCGTAGGGCCGTAGACCCTCGCATCCCTACAATGCCGGACCGGAGCACGTTTATTTTTCACCGACCAGGCAGACATTGATTGCTTGCACCGAGCGCGAAGCGAAACGTGAGGTGTTCGGCGAGTCGCGTGAAGGGCGAGCTGCATCCTACTAAGAACCGCTTGTGAGGCGGACTTTCTTGCAGACAGATGGCAGCATCGAACGATTTTTTTTTTTTTATGGTGTGGCCACAGGAATGAGGGGGAGTCGTGGATACGCATGTTTCCTGGGAAGTGTCCCCAAAGTAGCAGATTCAGGCACTATATCTAGCTGGCAAGCTTTAACCGTTAATTTAATTTTAATTTTAATTTTAATTTAATTTAATATTATTAATTTTAATTATTTCTCCCCCCACAAATAGACAACACATTCCTGAATTCTACAGCCTCAGATTGTGTCCCCCTCATACGGGATGTACATCCTACATGAGGAGATATAAAACCCGTAAGTACGCGCGATCGAAGTATTACTACTCAGCTAGCAAAGTATGAGCTTCGACGAAATCCTCGAGCTCACAGCTGTTGTTTTTTTTTAATTTTTTAATAATACCTACTGATGTAGTACTTCGTATACATACATGAGAGTCTCGTTCGGACGGGAATACATGTACAGTACAAGATATGTCCGATGGCAGGAATACAACGGAAGCAACAAACAACAACAACAACAACAACAACAACAACAACAACAACAACAACAACAACAACAACAACAACAACAAAACAACAACGCAGATTATCCCTCAAAATCCCGTAAAACTTTGTGCCCTAACTAATGTTGCGTCCCCTGTCCCCGGTGTCGAAAAAACGCCTCCAGGTGAACGTTTCGGTCGAAAAAAGATGGTTGCGATGGGAGTGTCTCTCGGGTCCGACCCCGTCATCGTTCGCCTCAGCGAAGACCAGACCACGGTCGCGTGGAGCAGTGTCGAAACTCCCACTTTTGGGAGCGTTAAGGTGCGCTGTTTTTTCTTGCGTGGATTACCTCGTATCATTTCGTAGTGGGGCAGTGTCATCGAGTTCCCTACATTGTGAGAACGTTAACCCTCTTTGGAAGTTCATTAACTTGATTGTAGTATAGAGGGGAAATGGAAAATTGACGAGAAAAAGTGGCGGTTACAGCGACGAGAAAAAGTGACGGTTACAGCAGTTACAGCAGTGAGTAGTAACGGCCACCGCCTGATTGGCGGGTGATATAATACACAAAGGTTGCTGTCCGAGTTACAATGGTTGCAATGCAAGGAGTCGTTCTACGGCACGGACTCGACGTGATCCTATATACCCGTGTGCTGCTGGGCACCACCGCTGTGCTCGCAGACGGTTGATAGCACCCAAAAGGTCTTTGGTTATTTTGGTCGCTTTCAAAGTTTGGTCGCTATCAAATTTTGGGCGTTACCAATTTTTTTGGTCGCTATCAGTTTTTGGTCGCTACCAAAGTTTTGGTCGCTATCAACTTTGGTGGTCGCTACCAAAGTTTGGTCGCTATCGAAAGGGTCCCAGACGAATTAAGGTACGCTGTTACACGTGGGAATAGCTCATAAAGTGGAGCAGTGTCGAGTCTGTTGGTGGTGATGCCGGTGTTTGGTGGTGGTGGTAATGCTGGTGTTGGTTTGGGGGGGGGGGTAATGCGGGTAGGTGGTGTTGGTGTTGGTTGGTGTTAGTGTTGGTGTTGGTGTTGGTGATATTAGTGGCAGTGTGTGGTGGTGTTGGTGTTGGTGCGGGATGTTGGTGTTGGTGTTGGTGTTAGTTGATGTTGGTGTTGGTGTTGGTGGTGATATTAGTGGCGGTGTGTGGTGGTGTTGGCGTTAATGCGGGATGTTGGTGGTGATGTTAGTGGCGGTGGTGTTGTTGGTGGGTGGCATTGTTGGTGATGGTGCTAGTTGGTGTTGGTGATATTAGTGGCGATGTGTGGTGGTGTTGGTGTTGGTGGGTGATGTTGGTGGCGGTGGTGCTAGTTGGTGTTGGTGGTGGTAGCGCTGGCGTTGTCGGTGGTGTTGGTGTTGGCGGTAGTGGCGGTGGTGGTGGCGGTGTGGGTGTTAATAGGCTTTTGTGTTGATGGTGGCGGTATCGTGGTTGGTGTTGATGTAATTACCGCTGTTGTTGTCGGGTGTTGGTTGCTATAGTTGGTGTCACGACTGCTATACTCGTACCGCCGACCGCTTTTACGAGTAACACCTTTTCTACCCACACTCACCTCTTCAGGTGACGACCTTACAAAACGTCAAGCCTACCGGTGCCACAGGACTGGCCTTACTCGGCAAGGGGAACTCTAAAGAGCTGGAGCTTGAGGCCAGCGACGCCGCGACCAGAGACGTCTGGGTGAGACAGACAGACAGACAGACACACACAAACACAACACGCGAGGTGTTTTGATGTATCGATAACGTTTTACCACGGCAGCAACGTTGTGTTCCTACATGCCACACGGGTTTATATTTACTTTTATGTAGTACGTACTGCACTCACTGTATGTAAAATGTGTGTGTCACTTTACTTCCAAGTATTGCTACCTTGTTAGGATGTTGGCTTATTTTTGGGGTATGGTAACAAAATTGTGCGATATAATAGCGCCTAAACCACCGCAACGTTGATGGATACTGTGGTATTATCTTTTACTACTGAAGAATGACCCCCATGCTATTCCCAACTATTTTTTATTGTCGTGACAAGCCGATTTACCTGGTCTTACCTCTACCATGGCGTTAAACCGCCTGGTCTTACCTCTGCCATGGCCTTAAACCGCCTGGTCTTATCTCTTACCATGCCTTAAACCGCCTGGTCTTATCTTTACCATGGCCTTAAACCGCCTTGTATTATCTCTACCATGGCGTTAAACCGGCTGGTCTTATCTCTACCATGGCCTTAAACCACCTGGTCTTATCTCTGCCATGGCCTTAAACCGCCTGGTCTTATTTCTGCCACGGCCTTAAACCGCCTGGTTTTTTATCTCTACCATGGCCTTAAACCGCCTGGTCTTGAAATGTTTCACCACTACTGTACGACGCTCTTTGATTTATTTTTGTGCGACTTAGGTAAACCATGGCGTTAAACCGGCTGGTCTTAAAAGGGACACACCACTGTTTGACGCTCTGTGTTTTATTTTTGTGCGACTTAGGTAAACCATGGCGTTAAACCGGCTGTTCTTGATATGGGTACACCACTTTCTGACGCTCTTTGTTCTATTTTTGTGCGGCTTAGGTAATCGCGCTTGGGGAGGTGGTGGGGCGATCAAAGGAGAGCGGAAAGCACGGGGACGCGGAGCGAGAGAGGGGTGTGCAGGAGGAGTCGGAGAGCAAGGTGACCAACCCGGCCCGTGACCCCTCTATAACTATAAATAATTCATACCTGGTACTTTTTTCGGAGCCGGGGGGGGGGCGGGGAGATTTGTTGCTGGCCTTAAATAATTTAACCATTGACGACGCACCCCTTTCGAGACAGAGGGGGGGGGGGTACTCATGTCATGTGCGGCCGTAGTCGTACGACCATAGAGACCCTAGCATCCCTACAACGTCGGGTTTTCATCGACCAGACAGACATTGCTTGCACCGTACTCATTTGTTGCTTGCCTTAGTCATTTGACCATTTGACCTCGCATCTCTTTCCAGACGGAGTACCGTTCCTGCTTGTTGGGGACATGCTTGTGTGTTTGAATATTTTGTAATGTTTTTTTTTGTGTATAGTACGAGCGTCTGTGTTCCCTGTTTTTTTTGTTCGTGCTTTGTGTTGGCATGTGTCTGTGTTTTGTTGTTGTATTTTTTGTGCTTTTAGTTTTAGTTTTTTGTTCCTTATGTTTTTCTGCCCACTAGAATAGATCGGTTGAAGAATAGGGGAGAATTGTTTTGTTTTTTCTTCCTCTCTTTTCACTCCATCGATCCAAGAACGAGAGGGCAAGGGCAGTTCGATTCTCGCGATGGCCCTCGCGCGTTTCCGATTTCCGATACACATCCAACCAATCAGTTCGATCGATCGATCAATCAACCAATCAACCAGCGCACCAATCAGGCATCCAACCAATCAATTCGATCGATGAATCAATCAACCAATCAGGCATCCAACCAATCAATTCGATCGGTGAATCAATCAACCAATCAGCCAGCGCACCAATCAACCATCCAGCCGATCAATTCGATCTATCAATCCACCAACAAACCAATCAACCAATTACTCAATCAACCAACCAATCAATTCGATCGATCAACCAATCAACCAACAAACCGACCAATCAATTCGATCGACCAATCAATTCGATCGACCAATCAATTCGATCGACCAATCGATTCGATCGACCAATCAATGCGACCGACCAATCAATTCGACCGACCAATCGATTCGATCGACCAATCAAATTGATCGATCAACCAATCAACCAACAAACAAACCAACCAATGACTCCGATCGACCAATCAAATTGATCGATCAATCAACCAACAAACTAATCAATCCTCCTAACAACCACTGAATCAACCAATCGATCAATCACTCCATCAACCAATCAATAAATCAATCAATAAATCAATCAATAAATCAATCAATCAATCAATCAATCAATCAACCAATTAATCATCTAAACAACCAACCAACCAACCAACTACTCGATTGTGATCGCGGTCCCACAGGCGGCATACTGGGCGACTCGCCGGAAGGAGCTTCTTGACGTGGAAGCGGCGGCGGCGGAGCGAAAAAAGAAGTACGCCGACGCCGGGATGAGGTTCACGGCACAAGCCATGTCTTCCAGCCAAAGCTTCAAGCCGCAATCTTAACTATCGCCCCTGTGCACTCCTAGCTCGTGCGAACCAATCCTATACAGCTTGGCGCAATCCTAGCTTATCGCAATCCATCCTATACCATCCTAACTACCTTGGTAAGACCAAGGACCAATCCTGTGTCTTGGATGAATCCTAGCTTGACGCTTTTGATAGCTCGAGGCTGTGCTAGATTATCATAGCTTGGACCACTCCTGGTATAGCTTGGATCGATCCTGGTGTAGCTTGGGGTCAATCCTAGCATAGCTTGGACCAATCCTGGTTTATAGCTTGGGGTCAATCCTGGCCTGTCGCAATCCTAGCTTTTTGATGCAATCCTTTATAGCTTGTTGCTGGATGGCGGGGGGCTGGGTTGGGCTGGGTAAGGGGAGGATGAGGTGGAGTGGAGTTTGAGGCAGGCCCTTGGCTTGGGTCGTGGAGTATCGGCACTAACAGGAGAAGGGGGGGGCGGGGGAGGGGTACTGTATACCACGAAATATTTCATAAGAGAAGAACC
>MEHQ01000048.1:1093678-1112687 GCA_008828725.1 Saccharina japonica | reverse complement strand
GGCGGTGGCGGGGGGGGGGGGGGGAGGGCGTGTACTGATGTCATGCATGGCCGTAGTCGTATGACCATAGACCCTCGCATCCCTACAATGCTGGGATGGAGCACGTCGAGCTTTCACCGACCAGGCAGACATTTCTTGCACCAGGGGGGGCAGAAGAGTTTGCTTGTGTCACGCGCTGACGTCGCTCTGCGGGGTTTCCCCAATGTTGCGTTTGGCAAGCCACTCGGGGCGGGGGCGGGGGATGGGAGGGGGCCGTACTCATTTGTTGGTTGCCTTAAGTCATTTGACCATTGACGACGCAGCCCGTTCGAGGCAGAGCACCGATGGGGGGCGGGGGGGAGAGGGTGTACTCATGTTATGCATGGCCGCAGCCGTATGACCATAGACTCCCACATCCCTACGAGGCCGGGATGGAGCACGTCGGGTTTTTACCGACCAAGCAGACATTGCTTGCTTGCACCAAAGCGCGAAGCGCCGTGAGGTTGTTGGGCGAGTCGCATGAAGTATGAGAGCTGCATCCTGCTGAGAACCGCTTGTGAGGCAGACTTTTTTGCGTATGGGTGACAGCGTCGAATTCATTGATTTGTCGCTGGAGAGAGGGGGGGGCGGGAGGGTCACACAAGTGACGTACCACACCGCGACAGACGCCGAGGTAGTCAGACGTGACGGTTTATCGTTGTTAGAGGCGCCCTATCTCTTCTCGCCGTTCACGTGGTCGATCGTAGCCCCCCCCTCCCTCCCTCCCTCCCTCGGTATCGGAAAAGGCGTTTTTTCTCGAGAACGGATAAGGTTTCATAGAAAAGGAAGGATGTTGTAGGGGAAGGCTTATCTCAACAACTACACCGGTTTCGAGCAGCCTTGCCTTGCGCTCTAAGGGGGGGAGCGGAGGCGGAGAGGAGAGGGGTTTCCATGGAACCAGGCGGTACATACAGTGGCCAATGAGCGGGCGGGAAAGGGCCGGGGTGGGCATGGAAGGGTGGGAGGGGCGGGGGGGGGGGGGGGGGCGGCGTTAGTCGCGGGCATTGCTGGCGCTAGTTTTCTACCCTGACAGTATGATAACATCCGCTCATCGTCCTAACCGCTGTACCTATTCTGTAGTGGGGTTTCATATTTGAGCGTTGTTTTTTCGGGGGGGGGCGGGGGGGGTGAAGCTTCCCCCCCTGTGCACTCCCCCTCCCCCCCCATCCCTCCGCCTCTCTCGTTTTGCCGAGAGAAAACTGGCAGCCATGCTCAGTGATGATCGGTGCTCGGCATACCCATGTTTTGTTTTTTTTACGTTTTTTGTTGGTATTGTCGTTTTTGTTGTTGCAGTGTTTAGGGGGGAGGACTGGACGCGGAAAAAGTTCGGGTCTGAATTTGTGTGTTATCTTACTCGTAGTATTTTTAGTAGTTGTTTTCGTCGCGTATCTTATATTAAACCACCATATACTAGAAACTATTGGGACCGGTGTCTCTGTTCTGTGTTTCAGCAGGTAGGTGCGTCCGTTCGTTTTCTTGAAGTAATATTTTGAAAGGAAAAAAGGAAGGAAAAAAAAAGAAGTGAAAAAGTCGACCGATGTCTTTTATGATGACCCTTACGTTACTGAAAGAAAAAACGATTCCAGTCTAATTCCAAGAGGTTTGCACCCAGTATATGGGTGTGGCTGTAGAATGGTTAGACTATACGGGTAGTGGACAATGGAAATGACTAGAAAATTGACTGATTTGCTTGTTACGAGCCGAACGGAACGGTGGTGTAGAGAAAGAGGAGGAGGCGGGAGGGGAAAGGGGGCGGGGGGGGGGGGTTGGAGTAGCATATTGGGGGTAGCCAGTCATCACAGCTCGAGAAGACTTGGAAGAATGCGCTGTTACTTCCGCTTGGGTTTGCGTTTATTCGCACGGCAGCAGTACAGTAGTACCGGGGGGGGGGGGCACTAGAAATAACATGTACGGAAAGGGTGTTGGATGGTTGGTTCTTAAGATGGGGGCGGTTTGATTGGGTACAGTATGTATGTACGTACGTATGTATCTCGTATGATGGTTGGCGAGAGGAGGAAAAGGGGAGACGATCGGTTTATTCTGGCTCTCGGCGTTTTTTTTTTTTTTTTTGCTGTTGTTGGCGGTGAAAAAACAAACAACCCATTTTTTTTTGCCAGTACGTTCGTGTGATACGTCGTGCCCACATCATCGTGTTTCATCGGCCTTGTGTCAGGCCCTTTGGAGGCGTTCAGCTGCTGGTATGGATAGAAACAAGAAGCGTGTGTTCTGCTTAAATTGTTATTATGTCGTACAGAGTAAACTAAAAACCAAAAAAAAACTCTGTTGTTGTTCATTTTCGTTTTTTCTTTCTTGGATGTACCATCACACCATCACCCTTTTTACTTTTTGAAAGATTTTTTTTTTTTCGTTTTTTGGTTTCGAAACATCATCACCGGACGACATGAGGCGAACCAAGTCGTCACCCACCAAAGGGCAAACTAAGTTTTCTTTTTGGTTTCTTGGGCGTCACGACGTACGTATATACGTAACGTAGTTTGAGTTTGTGCGCGGTGCTGGTTCTGGTTCTCCAAATCGAAATTGATTTCGAATTTTACTTGCTTACCTCAACGCGGGGTCCATTCTACTAGATAACTACTTACTGTAGTACAGCACAATTATTTATTTTCCCCACCATGGGTGTCATCCAAGGAACGGACAATAAACGCGTTGGGCTTCAAGTTTCAACGGTTATTTTGCTGCTCGTGGTGCTGTCCAACGTACAGCTTCAACGGTTATTTTGAAGGGTTCTTTACGGTGCGGTTTTTCGGATCGGTTCGGTGCGGTTAACCGCACCGAACCGCACCGTAGGATTTTTGCCCTCTTGAAAACCGCACCGAACCGCACCGTAGGATTTTTGCCCTCTTGAAAACCGCACCGCACCGCACCGTAGGTTTTGCGATATCGTAAAACCGCACCGAGCCGCACCGTAGAGAAAAGAATATAACCGAACCGCACCGTAGGGTTCACGATATCTGAAAACCGCACCGAACCGCACCGTAGCATTCCCGATTTCTGAAAACCGCACCGAACCGCACCGTAGGATTTCCAATATCTAATAACCGCACCGAACCGCACCGTAAGATTCCCGATTTCTGAAAACCGCACCGAACCGCACCGTAGGAATGTCATAGGAACCGCACCGCACCGTGTGCATCAAGATACGGTGCCAATAACCGTTAGATCGGTTATTTAACGGTGCGGTTAACTTGAAACCGTGTACAAACCGCGGTTCCATCGACCGCGGAACGGTGCTATAGGGTCACGGTTTCGCAGGGTTCATCGCGGTTTCTGCTCGGTTTCGTGTCAAAAGTGCTCCCGCTAGCTTGGTTGATCTTGTCTTATGGTATTTCATACTTTGAATATATACTATATACCATCCCTGAATACCGTGACAATTAATTGAAAACAACATAAAAAATAGAAAATAGAAACATGAAAACTGCTGAAAAATAGGAAATAACTATGGATTTTTTCCGAAACAATATTGAAATTGGATATCGGTAAAACCTGATTAATACAAAAGTACGAAAACAGAAAATACGAAAATGCACAAATAAATGCACAAAACCACAATGCGCAAAAACACAGGGAACCCGGGAATGCGTGCCAAAGCGTGCACGCCACCAAAGCTGCTTTGCCACACATTGCCACACCCCACCGCCGACACCACTACACCGGGGCGTGAAAAGCTACTACCGGTACGGCACTACTTGCGGGTGCGCATTCGTCCCCAGCCGAAGAGGTGCAAGTTATATGCACATACATCCGGTCCGCAGCCCGCAGCCAGTGTTGCGCAGTCCGAAGCTGGTCAATAGTCGGCCGCCGGTGCAGCTTTGGTCCCCCACCCTGCCGTCGGTGCTACGCTGGGGCCTGCACTATCGAAAGCCGCCGCGACATGCCCTCCTCCGGCCGCGACGGCGCTATTAGTCAGCACAGTTCGCGGTAAAGTGATCGACGTTGCGGAGGAAAAGCCGGGGGTAAGGTCTCCCCCGTGTAGCAGTTGTTGCTCTCTTCACTTTGCGTAGAAAGTAAACAATGATATGCACCTTGCACGAATACCGTACGAAACCGCGGTTTTGTACGGTTTATTCATACGCTGCCTGTTGCAGTGGTTTTGTTAGTGCGGCAGTGCCCCGAGAAATGGGACAAAAACCGCACGAAACCGCGGTTTTGTACGGTTTATTCATACAGTGCACCGTGGAGAAACAGCGATTTTGAACGGTTTTCCCTACGGGGATTGGAACCGCACTGTAGAAAAAACCGTTCAACGGGGAACCGCACCGGACCGCACCGTAAGATATATCACAGCACCGAACCGCACCGTAGGATTTGCTGGATATAAAAACCGCACCGAACCGCACCGTAGAATGCATAAACAAACCGAACCGCACCGTTACATTTACGATTTCTGAAAACCGCACCGAACCGCACCGTAGGATGCATGAAAAAACCGAACCGCACCGTAGGATTCACTATAATATCGGATAACCGTACCGAACCGCACCGTAATATTTCCGCTTTCTGAAAACCGCACCGAACCGGACCGTACGATTTTCGAAAAAAAAAACGCACCGTGCACGGACGGTTAACCGTAAAGAACCCTGTTATTTTGCTGCTCGTGGTGCTGTCCAACGTACAAACCTTAGTATCCCCCCCACCCCCCATATACCACCGATGTGGTGGTGAAAACCTTGGCTCACATCGGACAGATAATCTACAGATAGATAATCTAGTTCCTATAACCTGCCGTTATGATATAATAGATGTTGTGCAGGATCTGTGTAGTACAGATCCAACCCAGAAAACGCTTCAGCCAAAAAAAGGTACAGAGTACCTCTCTCTATCGTAGCACGCACCTGATGAGTATACTAATAGTCAGTAATTACTGGTACTACTACGGTTAGTGGTCCACGGCGGGGCCGATGTAGTCGGGGCCCGGGGGGGGGGGGGGGGGCTTTCGGCGGAGGGGGGGGAGGGGGGAGGTCATTCCTGGGTCCTTTTTTTTCAGCCGCTCAAGAGCCACACAGCCGAGTAGTGTTATCTATGGTACTGCTGGGTCCCATACCTTTAACTTAACAGTTGTGACTTTTGCCCTATATATATTTTTCCCCCGTCCCCCGTATTTGGGAACAAACTACTTGAAATTAGTGCGGATTTTGTTTTTGAATTCTGAATGGATTAAGGTTTTAAGCTTTTTTGGTTTTCACGACACCCCCTCGCCGTCGAAATGTTTGGTACTATCAATACTACTATTAATGTTGAAAATACTGCTGTACGCTGCGCCAACACAATATGAATCCCATTCTGAGAAGAGAGAGGTACGTACAGACAGAGCCTGGCGTAAACGCGGTACGAGTGAAAACGGGGGTAGCCTCCCTACAATATCACCAGTATAATTGTCAGTAATTGTCAGTAATACTCGTAGTCATTAATAGCCAGAAATAATCAGAAATACTGTAGCCAGTAATAGTCAGTAATAGTCAGTAATAGAGATAGTCAGAAATACCAGATACGAAGTCAGCAATAGTCGTACTACGTATAGTGCGTAGTACAATAGTCAGTCAGCAGTGCGATCCCACGACCGGGGTTTGCACTTTTTTTGGCTCCATATTTTGGGACCGGCTGAGCTTCTCTTAAGTACGTCGTACTGAGTCGTACTCTACCTGTTAGATATGATATTTTTTTTCTCGTCGTGTGTTAATTAATTTCAGGACTACTGCTGCTGTAGCTTCTACAGTCCTACAGAAATGCTGACCGGGCGGGCGCGAACAACCTTCTTCGAAGTCGTCATGATTCGAGTAAGGTATTGTATGATACCAAGTATGATATGATATTAAGCTACTATTAATACTCATCATACATATGAGGAGCTCCGAATGAGCTCCTCGTGTGAGGAGCCCCGAAAATAAGCCGCCGCCCCTATAAGGTGGCATAAGCCGCCACCCCTGTAAGGTGGCATAAGCCGCCACCCCTATAAGGTGGCATAATAATGAGGAGATATTTGATGCTGAGAAGGGCGCAGCCCTTCGAAGCATCAATAGATGCTCTTCATAATGGTTGGGTATGTGCCCGTGGGGGTGTACCCCCCTGGTCGCGAACGGACACAAACGGACAAAAAACAGTTCTGAAAGCTGCCGCAGCGTGGCTTTATTTAAAGAATCCTTAATATTGAGGTTTGTCTGTCTGCTCGTCTGTCTGCTCGTCTGCACTTCGTCTGCACTTCGCACTTCGTCCGCACTTCGTTCGCTTTGCTTTTTTTTGGCGCGCGACGCGTACACTGAACCGATTCAGACACGCTCGGGACTGATAGAGGCCCGCTATTTGTGCCGACCGTCCTGTGCTATTCGTGTCGAAAGCCGTGCCGAGATCGGAGAGCTAGGCGGTAGTGACTGCCCTAAACTGTTGCCAGTACCAAATTGTGTCACTGGGATTTCTCGGCAGTAGAGCAAACTAGCAGTAGTATATAGCAACGATGAGGAGACATGTCAAGCAAGGCAAAACATGCGCTGTCAAGGGTGTAGGGTGGCGTGTTCCACACTAAAAACTAGTTGTTTGGTGACAGTCACGGCATGTCAAGGCTGTCAAGGGTTGAAACTGAAGACCACATTTCTCGGCAGTAGAGCAACAACGGTGATGATCGGACGAGAAGAGGAAGACCATCATCGCACACAGCACACACACCACCATCACCAGCAAACACCACAACGACGACCATCACCACCACCGCCACCACCCCTGCCCCACGAGCCGCAGGAGCACCAGAAGTTGTTGTTGCTCGTAGTGGCTGGTGGTGGTTGGTGGTGGCTTCGTCCCGTGGTTTGGTGGTGGTTCCTGGTACGCACTCGTTCAGCAGCAGCAGCATTTTGTTTTTTTTTTCCATCCCATTTCTTATCTGCTGCTGCTGCTGAGAGATGCAGAAAACAAAAAGACAATAAAACACGATTTCTGAAATGATACAGATTTTACGAAATACGAGCAAAAAGACAATACAAATAAAAACGAATTCTGAAATGATTCAGATTTCTTAGTTTGCATTTTTCTCTGTACAAGGTTTTTGCGCTGACACGCATCGCTTAACAATAAATGTTGGTGGGTGGTGTTGGTGATTGTAGGACTACCAGCCCAGGGACCAACCGACCTGATACCTGATACAGATTTTACAAAATACGAGCAAAAAGATCATACAACAAAAACGAATTATGAAATGATTCAGATGTATTTGTTTACTGGTACATTTTTCTCTGTACTCGTACAAGGTTTTTGCGCTGACACGCATCGCTTAATTAACAGTAAATGTTGGTGGGTGGTGTTGGTGATTGTGGGACTACCAGCCGAGGGACCAACCGACCAACCCAGTAAATCTCTCACCCACCACGCACACCCATCAATTACCTGCCGGTCAGTAAAAAAAGGTTTATGTGCTGACCCAAATCGCTTAGAATAAAAAACGATCCCATCAATGACAATTAATTGCAGGAACACAGCAAAAAGAGAAGAGCCGCCAACGCAGTAGCTTAATGCAGTTAGGAGTTTGACCACTTGAAGGCGTCTGTCACGCTCCTCATTCCCACCGTTCTTGTAATGAGGAGATATTGATGCTGAGAAGGGCGCAGCCCTTCGAAGCATCAATAGATGCTCTTCATAATGGTTGGGTATGTGCCCGTGGGGGTGTACCCCCCTGGTCGCGAACGGACACAAACGGACAAAAAACAGTTCTGAAAGCTGCCGCAGCGTGGCTTTATTTAAAGAATCCTTAATATTGAGGTTTGTCTGTCTGCTCGTCTGTCTGCTCGTCTGCACTTCGTCTGCACTTCGCACTTCGTTCGCTTTGCTTTTTTTTTTCGCTTTGCTTTTTTTTGGCGCGCGACGCGTACACTGAACCGATTCAGACACGCTCGGGACTGATAGAGGCCCGCTATTTGTGCCGACCGTCCTGTGCTATTCGTGTCGAAAGCCGTGCCGAGATCGGAGAGCTAGGCGGTAGTGACTGCCCTAAACTGTTGCCAGTACCAAATTGTGTCACTGGGATTTCTCGGCAGTAGAGCAAACTAGCAGTAGTATATAGCAACGATGAGGAGACATGTCAAGCAAGGCAAAACATGCGCTGTCAAGGGTGTAGGGTGGCGTGTTCCACACTAAAAACTAGTTGTTTGGTGACAGTCACGGCATGTCAAGGCTGTCAAGGGTTGAAACTGAAGACCACATTTCTCGGCAGTAGAGCAACAACGGTGATGATCGGACGAGAAGAGGAAGACCATCATCGCACACAGCACACACACCACCATCACCAGCAAACACCACAACGACGACCATCACCACCACCGCCACCACCCCTGCCCCACGAGCCGCAGGAGCACCAGAAGTTGTTGTTGCTCGTAGTGGCTGGTGGTGGTTGGTGGTGGCTTCGTCCCGTGGTTTGGTGGTGGTTCCTGGTACGCACTCGTTCAGCAGCAGCAGCATTTTGTTTTTTTTGTCCATCCCATTTCTTATCTGCTGCTGCTGCTGAGAGATGCAGAAAACAAAAAGACAATAAAACACGATTTCTGAAATGATACAGATTTTACGAAATACGAGCAAAAAGACAATACAAATAAAAACGAATTCTGAAATGATTCAGATTTCTTAGTTTGCATTTTTCTCTGTACAAGGTTTTTGCGCTGACACGCATCGCTTAACAATAAATGTTGGTGGGTGGTGTTGGTGATTGTAGGACTACCAGCCCAGGGACCAACCGACCTGATACCTGATACAGATTTTACAAAATACGAGCAAAAAGATCATACAACAAAAACGAATTATGAAATGATTCAGATGTATTTGTTTACTGGTACATTTTTCTCTGTACTCGTACAAGGTTTTTGCGCTGACACGCATCGCTTAATTAACAGTAAATGTTGGTGGGTGGTGTTGGTGATTGTGGGACTACCAGCCGAGGGACCAACCGACCAACCCAGTAAATCTCTCACCCACCACGCACACCCATCAATTACCTGCCGGTCAGTAAAAAAAGGTTTATGTGCTGACCCAAATCGCTTAGAATAAAAAACGATCCCATCAATGACAATTAATTGCAGGAACACAGCAAAAAGAGAAGAGCCGCCAACGCAGTAGCTTAATGCAGTTAGGAGTTTGACCACTTGAAGGCGTCTGTCACGCTCCTCATTCCCACCGTTCTTGTAAGCCGCCACCCCTATAAGGTGGCATAAGCCGCCACCCCTAGAAGGTGGCATAAACCGCCACCCCTAGAAGATGGCATAAGCCGCCACCCCCATCATACCGTACCGCCGTGGCATTGATATTAATAGTTAGTATTTACGGAGGTTTTGTGCTCGGCGCCTGAAGCCGACCCTCCGATCCGAACCCTATGCCAGTGGTCAGTGCTGGGAAGCTTGCTGTGCTTGGTAAGACTCTTTAAGTTGATTGGGCCGGCTTGGATGCTGTGCTTGGAAATATTCTAGTTAGGTTGACTCGGGAAGGGATGCTGTGGCGCTGTGGGAACGACTCCAAGTTGATTGAGCCGCGTATAATACCCTTAGCCAACCAGAGAGCCTGGAAATACTAGCTACCTTACTGTAAGGAAGATTCACTCTCTCAAGCTTCGTCCACTATTAATACTACTACTGAAGAATGAGCTCTCGTGTGAGGAGCCCCGAAAATAAGCCACCACCCTTTTTTGCCATGCTGCGGTGGCATTGCTCAGATTGTTTTTGGCCAAAAACTACTACTACGGTACCAGGTATATAGTGCCTCTATCATCGTATACCGCGTGTCACTGGCGCCAATTTCCTTAGGGGCGACCGGATAGCACATAAAAAAACAATCAATAAAATGATGCTGTGTTCGGTCCTCGCGAACGATTGGTAACATGGCAATAAGAAATGCCAGACGAACATCGATGGGTGGTCATTGGTTAGATCAACATCGATCGTTTTCATGTGTCATCAGATCAACATCGATCGCCATTGTCATCATAAGGTCAGCAACGTCGATCGACATTGCCATCGTCATACATATCAACATCGATTGCAATCAATATCATCAGAATCAGCATCGATTGCAATCAATATCATTAGGTATCAACATCGATCGTCATCACTGTCATCAGATCAACATCGATCGTCACCATTATCATCAGATCAGCATCGATCTAAGCATCATTATCATCAGATTAGCCAGCTTAACATCGATCTAATCATCACATTATCACTAGATCAACAACGATCTAATCATCATTATTAGATCAACATCGATCAAATCATTTATCATCAGATCACCATTGATTTAATCACCATTATCATCAAATCAACATCGTCGATCGTCATAGAAAAAAACATTTCGTGCTTATCCCAGGCGCCTGCTATTATTGTGCACTTCCAATGCCAAAATCAGAAAAAGAGAAGTTTCTCATGTATTAAGAGCTCGGTTTTTCGCAATTATTAAGCGAGAAACCCCAAGAATTTCGGTCTCTAGGGGTACGCGCAGTATTAGACTACTGGAATACCATCAAAATATCACAGCAACATTGATACTGTACCTTAGCTGCCGAAACAAGGGCAGTCTGTCTAATAAACCGGGCCACTTCAAGTCTAGACTATTAATAGACACCGCACGAATGTTTTCACGACCACCACCACCCCCACCGCAAACTCACCACCTACCCCCCCCCCCCCCCCCCCCCCCCCCCCCACCCCCCCCCCCCCCCCCCCCCCCCCCCCCCCCACCACCACCACCCCCAATCAGGATCGAAACGCCAACAACACCGCCTGCCGCAAAGACATACACCATTCTACCATCCTCCCCTTCCAATTCCATGATTCCCGATTCTTGCTTAGCTCAAACCCGGGGGCCGAGATGACAACGCCTTCCAAATCCCAAGCAACGCCTGCCCCAGACGGATACAAACATACAGAAACTAAACCCACACAAACAAGCGGTACACAAGAGGAGGGGTCACCAAAACAGTACACGGTACAAGTACACGTACAGCAGTATTACTACTTTTACTATGTAATACGAAGCAGCTTTTCGGGACCCCCAACATAAAAAAGCAAAATATTAAAAAAAAAAAAAAAAAAGACGAAGCAAACAAGTGCGGCGAGGCAAGCAAGAGCCCAAGGCATGAATGAGCACTATGCCGACCACGAGTGGGTGTGGCTATGTTATCCCACCACGTCTCCGATCTCCCTCCCCACAAGAGATACTACGTACCTTATGCAGGGACCTTCAAAAGGTACCTTGTACAAGGACTTTCAAAATGTACCATGTACAGGGACCTTCAAAAGGTACCTTGTACAGGGACTTCTACAAGGTACCTTGTACAGGGACTTCTACAAGGTACCTTGTACAGGGACCTTCAAGTTATACCTTAATGGGGACCTTCAAGAGGTACCTTGTACAGGGACCTTCAAGTTATACCTTAATGGGGACCTTCAAGAGGTATCTTGTACAGGGATCTTCAAGAGGTACGTTCAAGAGGTATCTTGCAAAGGGACACTCACGAGCTACCTTGCACAGAAAGCTCGAAGAAGTGCACTATACAGGGCCACCCAAGAAGTATGCACCTTGCACCAAAAAACTTCAAGAACTACTCAACACAGCGACCTCCAAGAAGCAGCTTGTACAGGAACCTTGAAAGAGTTTCCTTGTACAGCAGTAACCTTCAAGATATCGTATTTCGTACAGAAGCGTTCAAGAGGTCTTCATGTACAAGGTACAGCAGAAACCTTCAAGTATTACCTGGCAAAAAGAACCCTCCGCGATACGAAAATCAGCAAACAATCCAACCGTTCGGTGGACGACGCCTAGCACGATACCATATACCTGGTACTTGGTAGTCGTGTACAGGGACAACCCAAGACATGGCTGGAAAAGCGGTTTCAGTTTATTTCCACAAGCAGAAGAACCGTTTACAAGCCGGTCCGCGCCCCACGCAACCAGCCTACAATCAGCGGTAATAGCGATACATAGCACGCTAAAACATCACCCCCCACCCCCCCCCACCCACCCACCCGGGGGGGGGGGGGGGGGGGGGAGGTGTACTTATGTCATGCATGGCCGTAGTCCTATGGCCTCGCATCCCTACAATACCGGGACGGAGCACCTCAGGTTTTCACTGACCAGGCAGACATTGCTTGCTTGCACCAAGCGCGATTTGCCGTGAGGTGTTCGGCGAGTCGCACGAAGGGTGAGCTGCATCCTACTATATTAAGAACCGGCGAAACGCTGTTGAGGCGGATTTTCTTGCATGTGGATGACAGCGTCGTTTTTTTTCTGGTCTGGGGGGCGGGGGTGATGCGAGGCGATGCTTTATTTTGCGGTACTACTGTTCATAACGCGGCCCAAGAACGAAGCTTACACCGATATACTTAAACAGCAGTAGTATACTGGTCTAACACGCCAGTTTACTGGTGCTAGCTACTGGTATTTTTACCAGCACCAGTATACTGGTCTAGCTCTACTGTAGTACATACCAGTATTTCGTAGGAGAATGCTGGCTCTAGCAGCCCCAGTGTCCTGGTCCAGCATTCAGCAATGGAACGAGCGACCGCTTGTCACGACGACAACGACGCACACATCACCATAAAACACCAACACCACCACAACCACAACCAACACCAAGAAACACCAGCAACAATCAACAGAAAAAAAACACCATTCGCGCGGAAAATAAAATAAAAGGGCAGACAACAGCCGCAGAAAACAGCCGCAGACAACATTATACCAACACCACCAAGGCCAACACCAAGAAACACCATACATAAGCACACAACAACTTCCCATCGCACACGAAAAAACGAAAACAGGCACACAGCAGCCGCAAAACCCATGCGTCGCAAGCAAATCGCAGTTGTGATTGTATCGCGTAGCTATATGATATGAGGTGGTGCAGCACGTCTCATACCAACATAAGTAGATGGGCCAATACGTACTGTCTGGTATATACTATACGAAGTATACAAGTATGAGATCACGTGGTATATACTATACGAAGTATACAAGTATGAGATCACGTGACGTGTAAAAGCACATAGACACGGAGAACTCGGAGATCCGTAGATTGCATATACATGTAGCAGGTATGAAGATGTATGGGTCTAAGGGGAATAGTGGAATCAGCCTGGCACTTGGCTCAGAGCCCTACCTTCCCATTCCGATCTCGTACCCTATCGAGCTCTCCGTTCCGACTCCGTTATCGTACCCTATCGAGCTCTCCCTTCCCACTCTGTCGTCATAACCCACCGACCTCTCCCATGAGACAAGCAACGATAAGAACTTTTACCAAGGAGAGAAGCGTGCCCTGGCCAGCATCGACATCCATCCCTGTGTCCTCTCTCATCAGGGCTCCATATCAGCACATTCAAGACGGTTCAGTTCACCTGCATGCTGATCTCCTTCTCGACCTTGGTGATGCGCTTCGTGATGTCATCGTGCACGCTGGACAGCTTGTCCATTGACGCCTTAAGGATACGCTCCACCTGGAGGCACACCGGAGACAAGACCAGAGGGTGGGGGTGCACGACATAAAAAATCAGTACATCACCACCACACTCCTATTTTACGGAGGACCATAGTAAATAGGACCAAATATTGTTAGTAAAAACAGGGAAATATATAGGTCTTTGTGTATACCGTAGGAACTATTTTCTATAGGTGTGCCGTAGTAAAAAGGCCCCCACACACCTCCGACAGATCGTGATCTAGATGATCTGTACAGTACAGATCATGATCTAGATCATCTAGTTCCTCAATTGCCGTTGTGAGAGGGTGTGCGGGATCTGCATGGTACAGATCCAAGCCAGGAAACATGTCCTACTACTGCTGCAGATGATGCAGATTAGACGGCTACCACCCGGCAACATGAGCTAGATCATACAAATCAGGGATAGACCTGCCTTGAAAGGGCTACTGCTTATACGAAGTAGATCATGAAGTGGGAATGGTCTGTATGATCTGTATGGTCTATCTGATCTGTGCGAGGTGTGAAAAGGTTATACCAGGTACGTACATACGTGCAAGTAAATTAAAAAAAATCCAGTGGGGTGCGGATTTCCGGGAGAAAAAATAGTTGTTAGTTGTTTTCTACTTGGTTTTAGTGTACCCCCCCCTCTGGCTGGATCTCGAAAAGGGTACACGTAGTGGGGTGTCCGTTTTTGGTTTTTGTGCACTTTTTTTCTTTAACGTTCACCTCTGCATAGACACTAAACACCAGCCATACACCAAAAAACAGCTTTAACATTGATTCAGCCCAGATTGACATCCAACCCACCCACACCGCCTGGTGGTGGTACTGCCTGCAGATGTCACGTTAAATAACTCGTCGATATATCACATACGAGGGAATCAGATATCACGTACTAACTGTGCTCGTAACGGAATTGTTAGCGCGGCAAAAGGCAGTACCACCGTCGGCCAGTAGGCCTTGTATGGTTTTGTCCTGTTTTGCACCATGGCCTACACCCGCCCTGCTCCTCCTGCTCCTCCTCCTCCTCCTCGTTCATCCCCTCTTCCTCTCTCTCCCCCCCCCCCCCCCCTTTTTTTTCTCTCTTTTTCTTCTCTTTCTGCCCCCCCCCCTCCCTCCTTTCTCTTCCTTGCCTGGAAGCTACCACAAACCACACGAATAAAAATCTACGTACGAGTATTTGCCTACAACAAAAGCACTATGAAACCGTTTTTCCCGAGCATTTCCCACCCTTCCCCCCCTTCTCTCCTCGACCCCCCCCCAATCTCCTCCCTCCCTCCATATAAACGCCCTCCGTAGTTTGTACGATGACATGACACCGCTCGCGCCTGCAGTGCCCTCGCTCCCCCATTCAGACAGCCCCTTCAGCATTAATATACTTATAAGGGGATTCACAGTAAATCTAGGACAAATATCTTCGTTTAAAAAAGTGGAAAGTACACTCACAACGCCAAACGGGTATAGGCTGGCTGTAAATGATTCCCGAGTCTGGCTGGGCAAGGCTTCTATGGCCTGGTTTTTGTTGGTGTATGGACTGCGGCAAGTTCCACACTACCGGAGAGTTTACTCTTCGGGTGGCTATCCCCACCGCACCGGGCCCCTTCGGGGGTCAGGTCGGGTCAACATGCTCAAGTCTCCGGAGTAGTAGACAGCAAGGGCTGATACTTCCGAGGGGGCATGGAGTGAATTGACACACGACACGAAGTGAGACGTGGAAGTGTGGGGGGCGTAAGCTTTATTTTGACCCATCCGCCGGAGGATAACAAAAAAAAAAAAAAAAAACTCCACAAGAAACTCAGCCTAAACATTACGGGGAAAATAAGAAAGTCGACGGCTATTATACTGAAGTTAGTATAGGACACACCCCTTTCTAAAATAATAAAGTCAGCCTAAGCCCGATTTCTGGTTTCTTATGAGTGGGCCGGTACTGTATACTCGTATATAGGTTTTTATGTGTACCGCAGGTCCTATTTGCTATGCCCCCCTGTCATATAATAGTATGATACGTATGATATGTTTAGTTTGGTTTCGCCTCGGGCGGATTGGCAAACATAAACCTTAACCCTTAGCCGTAAAATAGATTTTCGTTCTATTGTCGTTTTCGCAAGCGTTTGGAAATGTTAGGACCCCAAATTTTACAGCAGTGTTTGCAGGCCTGCAGCGCACATGCAGACGTTAAAATTTTTGAAATCGGAGTTTTTTTCGTCGAGAAACATCATGTCGAGCAAATGCCGACACTTATGGGGGTGTCTCGATACTAAATTCGGTACAAAAGTCCGAAACCGCTGGACAGCGGATGAAGCTGATTCTTGGTGTGAACATTCCTTGAGGCATGACAAGACGATCGATATCCTCAGCATCCCCTAATTCATTGTTTATCAGGAGATATGACGTGTCTAGTATCCGCAATACAAATTTAAGATGTTATGATGTTTGACACGAAAAATGGATTTCCCAGCCCAATTTTTCGATTTTTTCGATTTTTTGTTCCCCACGTGATTCGCATCGCTTTCGTCTACAGCTTCAAAGCGGGTCTTTTTTGTTTTTGTTTTTTTTTCCTTAGTTATTTGCGAAAACGTAAACTGGGTTTTTCTTGAAACGGCCATAGAGGCCCACCTTTTCAAAAAATTAAAAAAGACCCGCTTTGAGTCGTTCGGTTGTACTCTAATGAAGCTCTATGCAAAGTTTCAGCTCCAAACTCGCAAAATTGAGTTGGGAAAAAGCTGGCGAATACAGCAATATCGTCTCGGCCGGACCAGCTCGTATAGGACTGCAGTCCCGTTTTGGGGACAAACCACTCTAATTCTAAGTAATTTGTCCCCAAAACGGGACTCCAGTCCTACAAGGGTTATAACCCATTCAGAACTGAAAATAATGGCCCACACTAATTCCAAGTAGTTTGTCCCCAAACATGTGGGGCCAGTTCTTAAGGGGTTAACCCCTCCGGCAGGCCGAGATATCGACAAAAACAATGATAACTATATACGAGTACCGATAGTAAAACATTTCACCCTGTGCCGCACACGACCTTTTGCATCATCGGGTCTCGAACTCCAACCAGTGCATGTTTATCACCCTCGAATTACACGGCGGTGGCCTGTGCCGTAATCGTCACTTTCTATCGTCATTATTCACAGCTTAAGCCGCCGCCCTTCGAAGGCAAATAATACGGGGGACCAAAGTAAATAGGACCAAATATGGTCAAGTAAAAAAAGGCAAATAGGCTGTGTTTGGGTGTACCGCAGGTCCTGTTTAAATGTATAGGACCAAATAGTGTTAGTAAAAATAGGTAAATACAAGGTCCCTACATTCGCCGTCGGCCCAGGCCGCCGACGAAGCTAACGAAGGAGGACGAAACTTCACAACACGCAAACGAAATTGCAGTGCTGGCAAAAAGGAAATGACACAGCAGTAGTAGATCTTGACAAAAACTGCATTATGACATGTACGGCGGGCGGCGGACGTGAGAGAGGTATAGGGCAAAAAAGGGAAATACGTAGCCACGGTTAGCCGATTTGACCCTCGGACGCCTGAGAGCGATTTGTGACTAAACGACACAAGATGATAATATTAATAACCCCCTCGGACGCCTGACAGCGATTTGTGACGAAACGACACAAGTGTAATCATATTAATAGATATCCAGGTTATGGTAGGTCCTGTTCAACTAGGATAAAAAAATGTTGAGTAAAAATAGGTAAATATGCAGGTTTTCGTCTGTCTGTACCATAGGTCCTGTTTACTAGTATTTACTAGTGTTTACTATGCTCCCCCGTAATAGAGTCTCATGCGGCGAATCTCACCACGCTTCCACATTTCAAGGTACGTGTCGTGTGTCGTGTGTCATGTAATGCGTATGCCTCCCCCACCCGTATATAACATAGCAGGAGGGAGGAGGGGAAAGGGGGGGGGCGCTCCCTCTCTTTCCCCGCTTGCTTACGCCTTCCCCTGCCGTGCGTTAGTCTTATCCTTACCGCGTCAAACTCGTGCTCCAAGTGCGCGCGGATGGCGTAAAGCCGCTCCGTCCTCGCTGCCGCCGCCAGCGACTCGTCGGTAATGGCAACCCCTTCCCCATCCTCGTCCACCGCCCCGTCGACCAGCTTCTTGTCGAACGCCTCGTCCCTCTCCGTGTACACCTTTTCACGGCACAACACAGCATCGTTTAGCACAGCACAGCACAACACAGACCGGCACAGCAGAGCAGAGCGGAGCAGAGAAGAGAAGAGAAGAGAAGAGAAGAGAAGAGCAGAGCAGAGCAGAGCAGAGCAGAGCAGAGCCCAACACAGCAACAGCATAGGATCGTTTAGCACAACATCGTGTGTCACAACATCGTAGAGTACAACATACTACACGCAGGTTGGCAGGATGAGAGATTCAAGCAGTCGGTATCACAGCTGACGTTTAAAAAAAAAAAAACAACACCACCACCACCACCACCACCACCACCACCAACAACAACAACAGAGTAACTTGTCTCCAAAACGTGGGTGCGATTCAAAAGGGGTGTCAACACAAACCGATAAACGACATTGCGCATGCCGCTCACCACCAACCTGCAAGCTCAAGAAAGTTGCACACGAAAAGAAAAAGAAAAAAAAGAGAACCACATTTGCGCACGCCGTTCAAAACTCAAAAACTAACGAACCTCAGCAACAACAAAAAAACAAGACCACATTTTTTGCGAATGCCGTTCAAAACTCGAAACCAACTATTACAAACCTTTCGTGCAAAGCACATGATCACGCCTTTTCACACATGCTGTTCAAAAGCCTCAAAACCAACGAAGCTCCCAAGCTCATGACATCGTGTTAAGTGCGCAAAATGGAAGACTACATTTGCACATGCTGTTCAAAACCTCAAAACCAACGAAGCTCCCAAGCTCATGTCATCGTGACGTGACGTGCACAAAATGGAAGAACTACTGTACATTTGCGCAGGCCGTTCAAAACGAAAAAAAAAAAAACCGAAAAAACTTCCAAGCAAAAATACATGTCCACACATCTGCTGTATATGCCGTTGAAAACCCAAACACCAACGAACCTCCGCAGCACGAAATGCAAGACCGCGTATTTGCGCATTGCCGTTTCAAAACTCAAAACCCAACACACCTCCAAGCTCATGACGTCGTGGTTGTTGGAGACCTCGACTCCAGTCTGGGCCGTGATGACCACCCCCGCTCTATCGAGCCACCCTTCGGGCATGTCCGGCACCGTCGTCGTGATGCACTTCCTCCAAATCCCGATGTTCCTCGCGTCCACCTGCAGTGATCCGCGTTCAGAGATTCAACAAACCAACAACGACAACATTTTACAGGCGTGTGGCTTTCAGCATCGCGGCATTCGACACCCCAACACTCGTACATATGTACTCGCGACAGGAAACATTCGACATTTTGAGAATTGAACATCCCAACACTCATGATGTAGGACGTAGATTCCAGGTTTCAGAATTCCGCGTCCGACGTTCAATATTCTAACCCTAAGTAAAGTGACAGTCCCGTAGTGGAATACCAATCCCCCCCCTCCCCCCCCC
>MEHQ01000048.1:1068224-1091099 GCA_008828725.1 Saccharina japonica | reverse complement strand
GGGGGGGGGGAGCGGGCGAGCGAGCGAGCGAGCTAGCGGATGATTGGTTAACGAGAGCGTTACATCTCTCCCCTTTTTCAAGCGTAACTCGGCGCAAGCGGTCTAACTCAGCTACTATAATAATAGAACCTTTTCAAGCGTAGCTCGGCGTAAGCGGTCTTCGTAACTCAGCTATTAACATAATTGTTGTTGTTTGGGACTGGTCGAAAAACAGTCAAAATTGAGTTGGACATTGGCAGCAACCTCCCTCGTGGTACCTACGTACGGAGAAGGTGTAATGCCACCCACCCCCCCCCCAAATAAAACGACAGCAAAAGCCTATCTCGGGGGAACAACTTAAATAATATCAGAAGGCCCGGCCGACACCAAGCACGCCAAACGTGTCCATCGAAGGGGTATTCACAGCTCATTAACAGTAGGGCCACTCGCTTGACGAGCTTGATGACCTAACCCGAATTTGAAGAGCTGTGAATAGGCACGACTCAAATCACGACGCGTGCTACGATAAGAGGTATGATACGAGTAGCACTTTTTGGCTTGAAACGTTTTTTCGGAATGACCAAAATCGTCGGAATCGGAATATCATTTTTGTCTTAACCCCCGTAGTACTGCAGTAACGATGTGGGGACAAAACACTTGGAATTTGACTGAAATATTTGTTCATGCACAGTGTAGTACTAAGGGCCCGTTTTAACGAAGAAAAAAAAAATCAATTTGGAAAAAAAAAAATCAAATCCGCTTTTCATTGGTCAGAACCCGCACCACCACCCAAGATTATACCCCAAGATCCTAATCTTTGGTGCTGGTGCGTGTGTTGACCAATGAAAAGCGAATTTGAATTTTTATTTTTCCAAATTGAATTTATTTTAAACTCGTTAATATGGGCCCTAAAGGGGTTAAGGAATGTTTCATTTTATACTTTGGCTGAAACGTTTTCTCGAAATGACCAAAATCGTCGGAATCGGAACATCATTCTTGTCTTAAAGAATGTTTCATTTTGTACTTTGGCCATGGAATTGCTCATCGGGTATAGCGCTTTCCCCCCCCCTCCAAAATCAGTTTTTTTTACATAGTGTAAGTATATATTACTTACTATTAGTATAGAGCACCTCAAGTAAGGAGCCTAAAAAAAACAATGTTGCCCCTCGACCGTAGATTGTGTCTCACCAACTAAGTTATTTAGTCGGACTAATATTAATAGTTGGGCGTTTTCAGGGGGTTTTCGACCATCCGACTTATTGGGTTTCCATACCGGTAGATAGGAAGGATTGTTGCATGCGGGGTACATATTTTCCTTAGGCTTCGCCAGGCGACTTGTTCCAGACTGAAGGCACTATCCGACTTATTGGGTTTCCATACTGGTAGATAGGAAGGATTGTTGCATGCGGGGTACATTTTTGTTTTTCTAGGCTTCGCCAGGTGACTTGTTGCCGACTAAAGGCAGCTACTGTAGTTGGCTAACGGCACCCAACCGACTAGTTACTAGTCGTGAGGTCCTGCCCACTCACCGCTCTACCACTATCCCATGCTCCAGCAATCACTCTACCTCCCCTAGTGAGAGCTCTTATCGATAGCCAATGGCGGGACAGGTACCTGTCGGTATACCGTATCTCCCACACCTGGTTCTCTGCTCATACGTGATAGACTGTCTACGAGTGATTGTAATGTGCCAGTAAGCACAATTCATCTCGCGATAAAAACGCAAGGCGCGTACCGTAGTGGGGGGGGAGGGAGAGGAGCCTACTTACTGACCCCGGATCTGAGTTACGACTAAAGAGGCAGAGAATAGAAGGGCGAAGATAATAAATGGGGATGGGAAAAAAAGAAGAAAAAAAAAAGAGTACTTTGTTATACCTTTTCGCCTTATCATGTCCGGGTTGCCGATGGCGACCGCGATATGCTTGCCATGCGTCTTCTCCACCGCTCCGCTCGCCCGAAACTGCATGGCCAAAGAGAACTCACCACCAGGGGGCCCTGCACCACACCACAACAAACAAACACAAAACAAACAACAAAAGTACACGACAAAACGCAAAAAGGTACGGATGGCGTGGGGAGGAGGATTTCGGCACTGGCGGGGGGGGTGGTGGGGGGGGTACTTCATATTCATGCATGGCCGTAGTCGTATGGCCATAGACCCTCGCATCCCTACAATGCCGGGACGGAACATGTCGGGTTTTCACCGACCAGGCAGACATTGCTAGCACCGGGGGGGTGGGGGTGTACTCCATATTCGTGCACGGCCGTAGTCGTGTGATCATAGACCCTCGCATCCCTACAATGCCGTGGAGGGGGGACAAGAACAACAAAATAAAAAAACAAGAAAAAAAGAGTTAAGAGTGGAGAGGGGAGATGAGAGGGAAGGGGTGAAGGGTACAGAGGAAAAAGGACGGGAGGGAGGGAGGGAGGGAGGGAGGGAGGGAGGGAGGGACGCACACAAAAAAAGCGCTCTTGTATTGCGCACCATGGGCACCGCGCAACACAGAACAAGCGTTTCGCCTGTGTCAAGTCATTTCATCGCTCTTCAACCGCCAGCCACCCCCGCCGTGTCGGACGTGGGGGGGGGCGTATTGGTGTCATTGCTTGCCTGTGTTGGCTGTGTTGAAGCGGCCGGTGAGACGGCTGAACATGCTTCCCTCGTTGTCCGTCATGTCCGGAGTTATGCGAGCAAAGCTCTGCTTCGCGACGGCCGAGCCGCCGAGGGTAAAGGAGGATACCGTTCGCTCGCCTGGGGGGCAGGGGCACACACACAGGGGAGGAGGAGGGGGAGGGGAGGGGAGGTAAAGCGATCGTCTGCAGACAAAAAAATGGTGGGGAAAACCACGCCAAAATTCGTAAAACACCTAGAAAATAGCAGCAGCAGCAGCAGCAGCAACAGCAGCTGGAATCCTGCGGTCTCTGCGGCATTCGACCCAAGGTTCCAGTGTCATAGCTATAGTTCCACGCCCCCCCTCCCGGCGCTTCGCGCTTGGAGCAAGCAATGCCTACCTGGTTGGTGAAAACCCAACGTGCTCCGTCCCAGCATTGTAGAAATGCGAGGGTCTATGGTCACACGACTACGGCCATGCACGGCATGAGTACACCCCCCCGGCGCGCGCGCTGGGCCACGAGTCAAGCTTGCTGCCTGTTCTCTGGCCGCGCCCCCCACCCCCCCCAATCTCCAGTTTGGGGTAGCGCTTGGCTGTGCCCATTAATCCTTGACGGATGTTCGGCGGTGAGACTACTACAGCAGCACCGTGCCCGTGTGAAAAATACGCAAAATAACGGGGCACATTGGTACCCCGGCATGATGGTGAGATACATATTATACCAGAGGTACCGATTTCTCGACTTTTCCCTGGTGTATATACGTACAGTACGTACCAGGTATGATATCTATACACCAGTACTCTGTAGATATACTTAGCGGTAGTTATATGCGTGGGGGCGGGGGAGCAGGTACACAAATGCCACCCAACTCGTGAAACCCTGCGCGAACCTAACCCTAACCCCGTGTATAACATGACGAGTCAGGTTTGATAAGACACACATGCGTATACCGATGCTACGAACACGTTTGTAGATACCTCGTAAACCGTGCATGTATTCAACGTACAACGAAAAGATGTGTGTATAAAACGGAAACATGTGTGTATATACAGTGGAAACCCCTATTTAAGAGAGGTGTGGTACATGCCGAAAAACGCCTCTCTAAACTATTAAGAGCGCTCTCTCTTGTGCACAGTGGGAAATGCATACCAGATACAGATAATATGTAGCTGTACGTGGTCAAGGCGGGCCCAGCCTATCTGGCCTCTCCGTAACTGTACTACAGTAGCAGTAATTGTCCCTCTATACGTAGAGCCGGTTGAGCAGTGCCGGCTGCCCGCTACGTATAGTGCCTGTGAAATCGCTTGGCATGGGTGGGGTTAACCAGCGTGGCAGTGTTCTTAGTAGTGCCGGTTGACGCTGTAGAGCCGAACCTGTTGGCTGGCGCATACCGGCACTACGAGAGAGGGACCATTACTGGACTGACTGTATTCTCGTGCCCACTGCTGTACCAGGTACGTGTATATATGTGTACTCGTTACTTGGTACGGGGTATAATGCATTTGGTAAACGACGGATGATGGACACCAGGTGCGTGCGTGACCCACCACAGACCACAGATTGATGGGCGAGCGGTGGAACAGCACGTACCATATGTAATGTACTGGTTCCATATACCACGTACCAGGTACCATACCATGAACCATCAACGTGTTTTGACCAGTACAACTATTTACATAGTACTACACAACAGCAGTAACGGTATACCTGGTACGAGGCAGCAGGGCTACAACACAACGCAACTGAGAGTACTCGTAGAGCCAGCCGTAACTTGGCGACCCGGAAGAGGTTCGTAGTTCGTATCAGCCCGATGCATCTGCTGCTGGTGTGGGGCTGGCATCTTGCTTCGTGGTTTGCTCCGGGGGTTTTGTGGGCTTCATCGTTTTTCACCAACCATGCAAGATACAGGAAATTTCCACGAACTACGTATACTCGTGCTCAAGTCACTATGTCCCTATCTCATACACATATCATACATAACGGTATGAGAATGGCCGAAGCAGCATATGCCAGCAACGCGATGGTCACCAAGGTCGGGGAGATTTAGGGGAGGGGGATGCTGCCAAGCTTGGGAGGTCGCTCGTCTTCGCTTGTGCGTGCTCGCCGAGATAGAGGTCACATGGTCACCCAAGTTTTTAGAAGAGATTACGGTGCGATGCCTCCCGAAAGTTGGCGGAGACAGAGCTGGCGCAAACCGTACGAAGGCCCGGAGCGGAACATTTCAAAGGCTTGCTTCACTAGAAGACACCAATCCCACCCCAACCGCGAACCAAACATGCGCTTCGAGACACCAGACGGCATACACAAAAAGCGGGGCAGGCGTGCATCATGGTATCATCACCTCTAGCGTTGAAGGACTCGAACGGAGGATAAAAGCCCAGCCCTTTGACCTCATTTCCAGACACAGGGTTTGCGACGAGCAATACCGCTGCTGCTGCGGCCAGACTGAACACCGCAAGCCAACTCCAGTTCGGCATCGACGTCGCGCGCGAGGAGATCGAGCGAGCTCCCGCCACCCGCGGTGCACGGTCGCATGGTTGAACCGCCGAATTCGGGCGTCTCGTCATGCTCGCAACGACGTCGACAGCACTGCTAACCTGATCGATGCCTGGCACCTGTGTTGCAGTGCCCACAAAATGAAATCGTTTTTTGGCCCTTTTCCTGCCAAAAAATCGAAACCTGGAAGCACCATCGCTCTATTTTTTGGTACGATATCGCGCAATTCTGCTCTAACTCCAGCCTCACAGCTAATCCCAAAGTGCGCCACCCTGCGATGGGCTCTTTGGTGCTCTCACTACAGTGTGGCAGAACGGCAGCAGTTTTCGTGACCTCTAACCACCGCGACAAAGTCGCTGAAGTTTGAAAATGTGGTTCCAGGTCATTGGATTTGTTATTTCCCATACTGTGGCCAAGTTATTTTTTGGAGCTGCAGCCATGGTGAGCAGTACTCACGTACGTACGAATGTTGAAAAAAAAATCAACGCTCGTAACTTTTTTGTGTCCCAGCTCTTTAACTCTAAAACACAGTGTTTTTTCAGTCCACATTTCTTTGTTTTTGCAGGTACGTCTCAAGCCGATTGCGGCGTCGATGGTGTTAATCAAAAAGTGCGCCACCCTGGTATACCTTCCCTGTCTGTACACACAAGCACACGTTCAATCTTGGGCGATTTCGTTAAGGTTTACCACCGCGACAGTGCCCGTGAAAATTGCCTAAACTGGCGGCGCGACTGCTGGAGCTTACGTACCGGCTGTGCAAGGATAAAATTGCGTGGCCGCGGTGCATCAAATTTCTCCAACTCTAGCACGACAAAGGCCAAACCAACTACAGAACAGGCTATATCGTGACTTGGTTGAGCTCGTCCGGGCGTGGTGTGTCATTGGGAGGCTTCAGTGGGGAGCACGGCGCCAGTGAACGAGCGCAGACTGCTGCATGTCTCAAAGCGATTGTGAGGGGCTGGTTTTTGCAAAATCCCGGTTTCAATAATAATTGACGTTATTGGCTGGAACCTCATTGTCGATTTTGTGGGCACTGCAACACAGGTGCTGGCGAGGTTCGAGTGTCGAGTGTTCGAACTTCCGGTTTGCAAAATATCAAGAACGCCTCGATTTCTCCACCAAACCTCTAACTGACAGTTTCGACCTCACAGAAAATTCGAAAATTCGTCGCACGAGCGTGACTGTCAGAGCATGACAGCAGCGTGGCCGGAGTCGGCCGGGGTCTGTTGCTGGGCGTGGGGCGTGGGTGAGGGGGCATGGCTTCGGCTGCTTTATCGGCGCGAGAGGAAGTAGCGTGGCGCCCCGGGAAACGGCCAAGAGCAGAGGCTGGCCGTACGCCAGTGATGGTTAGCGGGGCTCGGCGTCGCCCGTTCGAGGAAGTAAAATGGGCCCTATTGACGAAGGAGCAGGAAATGGAGCGTCGACATGTGCAAGAGGTAAGGGTAGCTAATGAGTCAGAGGTCGGAGAGGTCGGAAAGCAAGCGGGAGGTGCAGCCGTTGGGAACGGAGTTGCTAGGAACGGCAAAGCGAAGGGCCTACTGTAGCTTGAAATATGCCGCAATTGATTTGCACTTACTTGCCGCTGTCCTTGGAAGGGAGCCACTACAACGCATGCAAGGACGAAAAAAAACGGCCTTGTCGTGTTCGTTCATACCACGAGTACGAGTTTTAGACTGCAACTGGTCAGTACGAGTAGTCCCCAACGATGAAGGCATTGGCACGAGCGACCATGAGCAAGTCGAATCAGCCACGCCGGGGGGAGGTGAAAAGTTAGACAGGGGGCTGGAAGAAACGAGCGTGTACCGTCGACAGACAAATACTCGTACGGCTGTAAAAAAGTAGTCTGTACGTACAGTAGTATACCAGTACCTGGTACCTGATATACTGCACCCTTGGCAAGAAATACGAGACAATACACGCATGTACAGAGTGCGTATGATACGCGGCGTCGAATTTCGATTCTACCAAGATTTCGAAGCACTGACGCTAACGTTCATTTTATACCTATTCGATTGCTAAAGCAGAGACATGGAGATTGGCTATGACACCGTTGCAAGGGTACATGTTGCCAATATTACAGTATGAGGTAGCAACTTTCTTACGCGCCATAAAGTTCAGAGGCACCGAAATGCGATCTGCCGTTGATACAAACAAAAATGCCCTCTACGTGTCGCTCGTATTGATCGGATGTCGTGATATATCGTCACGCGCGGGTAAGAAGCATCACAGGCAGTACACATTTGCACAACAACGTCAGTGTACACCCATTTTGTTTTCCGCACCGCCAACCAACTTGAGCCCGCACCACCGGCAACTCGGCCCACAAACGTAACAGGCCATCAGTCGCCTCGATGCCATCGAAGAGCTGCGTAGGAGGGCCCGAGAGCGCAAGCTCGACCGTGACAGCCGAAGAATAGCCTTCGCTGCTCTCCTGGAGCGGAGCACCTTAACGCTGCAGAGGTGCGAACGGGGGCGGCAGGGCAGAAGGGTGGCTCGGAGACGCGTTGGGGCCGCGGAGAGAATACTGAAATGGATGCTGGCGATGGTCAGACGAGCTGCGGTGAAGAAGGCCATTCGAAATCGCACAATTTTGCGGATTATGCTTTCGGTGAGTATACGTAGCGTCAATCTGGAGCTACTGGTACATTCGCCACAAGGCAACGGTAAATACTGCTAATGAAGAATAGGGTTAGGGTTAGGGTTAGGACCAGGGTTAGGGTTTGGCTACCAGGTAGCTCATAGATCAAATATGCCTGGTGTGGTACAACAGTATTGATAGTAGTGAAGAATAGAGTTAGGGTTAGGGTTTCAAGAGTAAGTAGTCGTTATATTTTCATCAAGCGCGTCAAGTGCCAACGGAATCCTTGACTGAAGTTCACATTTTTCCACAAGTTAGCCCCTTCGGAGTACGAGCACAGTAGCCAGGCACCGCATGCGACGGAGATTTGATGCCACCATGATCTTGTAGTTTAGCTTGCACCACACACGACTGCCAACGTCTTGGTAGTTGTCTGCAACCTCATTTTTAGCGCTGACTGCATGGTGAACGAAACTGCTAAATTTGGGCGCGGGTTGCGGCCGATAGCGAAAAGTGCAGTAGGTTACGGGCTACTACCACGTGGGGCGTAGATCGATGCTACGATAGCATGTGTTCACAGCAGTGCAATCTTAGAGCATTCCGCCGGCTTCTAAGTCTGGAAGTTGCGCCGTAGGAAAAAAGGCTTGGGGTGTCGCGCTCACCCCCCCACTGTGGCATCTGGCCCTGCTGCAGTATACACAGCTGTGCTTCAGCATATCGTGGTTGAACGAGTTAGGTCGCTTAACTGGCGTAAAATCGGCTGCACAACTAGAGAGCTTCACTGAGTGTGTGATTAGGGGAAACAAACTCCGGAAGGCCGAACATTACATCCTCGAGCCAACCGAACGGTGGGATGAGGCTGTACACGACGATGGTACATAGTATGTTACACCTTGGCCTATTTGAGCAGCACATCCCGCCAATCCCCACTCCCCCCATGCAGGTGGAAGCTATGGTGGAGGAAAGACTAGAAGAGGCGTGTTTCGTCTTGAAAAACGTGGTTGCAATCCGGCACTTCCAGCATCGCCGGTTCGCCCGCATGATCCAGAAAGCGCTGCGAAATCGCGTAGCACTCGTGCGCCGGTCGGCCGCGATCATCGTCCGCGCCGCGCGCAGCTGGCTCGCCAGAGGGTTCATTCGCCGCGCGCGCATCCGCCGCGGCATACTCCGTCACCGCGGCAGCCTATCCCGGCGCGCCCGAGGACTCCCCGAACTTGACCCCTTCGCGCTAACGGCTGTTAACGAAAAGGCTGGTGACACAGCCGGGGAAGGTCATTGGTGGGATGTCGGTGCCTCGGTCGCACCGCGCCCGAGGTGGGGAACCCAGCTCGTGGAACGCGAGGTGGAACGTTCCCGGCAACGGGCCGCTAGCCTCGGAGATCTGATCAGAAGCGGGCAGGAAGTGGCCGCCGTTAGAGGTGGGACCGGTGCGGCGGCGTCAGCAGCGTCGGTCGATAGTGGGGGGAAACAAGATACTGCGCGGAGACGAGGAAGCATGCCTCTCAAAGAGTCGGGTAGCGGGCGACGAGCTTCGGGTACGGTGGTAGGGTTCAAAAAGGGTGCTTCTGGTCAAAGAGCGGCCTCGATGATCGATCCGCGAGAGGCAGAAGCGGCCGCTTGGAAGCACGAGTTGGCGAGGAGGCAGGCGAGAAAAGAGGCCCTGACCATGGTGATCGACTTCAAGAAATTGAGCCTGAGAGAAAAACACCTGCTTCGACAGCGGGAGTTTGACTTGGAGAAACAAAAACGGCTGCTGGCGGCGGAGAAGGAACTGCAGAAAAGCGTGCGTGTGACTGGGTACTGTCATTGGTTTGCACTGGTTCCTTCGGGCGTCCTCGGGTTGCCTTGAGGCCGCTCCAAGAGGAAAATTTCGAGAGAAAAGTTGGGGGTGGCATGTCGTTTTACGGATTAAGGAACAGTCGCAAGGCGCGGGTGGTAATTTGCCGAACCCTACAATGTACTTACTCCCTTTGTAGTGAAAGGGGTACATATAGCGGGTAGGCGGTGGAGAGATCGTCACACCCAGAGACGAATCGCGGCGCCAGTTCCCAAGGGTATAACTCAACAGAGTACGCGTCGGTGTAGCCAGGTATTACCATCCTGATCGAAGGTTTTGACGACAGGTAGACTTACAGCCTAGGGCAGGAGGTGAGTGGCCCTGAAGCGTAAGAACAATCCCTCTTATTCGCCTCTTGCTCGGCCACCCCCCCCCCCCCCTCCTTGCGGGGGCACCGCGCTGCTGGAGATTTTCACCTACTAGGGACGGATAAGGTCAGCGCGATACCAAATGGCGCGTGCTCACCGAACCCCCGCCTGTTTTTGTTCCGTCGCCACGGTTGTAGCTTCAGCGCACGTTTATTCCAACACGACGCAACTTGGTCCCTGCAAGCTTCCACATTTCAACAACAGGGTAACAGCCTCGGTTGTTGTAAGCGTGAGAGTCGTGCTTTTCTAGATGGGTGTCCCACGTGGGAGCAGTGCATTGCGCCCGCCGTGCTCGTCCTGCCTGCCGCTCACTCGCTCGGGAGCAGAATTTCCTGCAGCCTTGCGATATTGTGAAGTAAGGCGCTACCGGGCGGTTGTCCTCACAGGGGGTGCTCTGTTCACGCCAGAACGCCCACTCCTACAGTTTGTCACGTATTTCAGCGCATAGGCGAGGTTGTTGGGTTAGCCCAGCGCCACGTCTGGTGTCAGTATCTCGAACGTGACCCGCACGCCCTTTGTATTGCGCAGGAGCAGCTGAAAGCTCGAGACGCCGTCGAAAAGGCCAAGCAGCGGGCGCGGGAAGCCAAGATGCTGCGGAGACAGGAGGAAGAGAGCGCGCAGGGCCGCCTCGACAAGATCAACAGCTACATGGAAGAGAAGGTGCGCGTCGTGCGGCCTATTCGTAGACGCAGAAAGCATTGGCGAGGACGTATCCGTTACACAGTCGGATGAGCACCCCCGAAGAGTTTGGTCTGGGATTGACACCGTTATGTATTGGTCCCAGCCAAGGACAGCGAGGGAAAAACATGCGGACAGTATCACATTGCGCCGTGTCTGCGCGAGGGAAATATTCTTCCCGCATCGAATTTTTGCGAGCCAGGAGACTAGCTCTTTGCTGCAGGCATACCGAGGGTAGCATTTGGCCGGACATCTGGACCGTGTATATAATATATTTTCGTCGCCAAGGAGAAGGTGATACGTACCGGTTGTATCTCCCGGTTAGTGGAGTAGGTCGGCCTATAGCGAAAATGTGATTTTGGGCTGGACTAAGAAGGTCGTTTGGACGTGGTATCGCCTGTCTTGCTGGGATCGGAGACTGCTACTAGGCATCGCCTTCACGCTGTAGCCACAAAGTTCGGCTGCTGGAGTAGTTGGTCTTTCCTGCTCGACAGGCTGCACCCAGCGACGTAGGGAGCCTCATGTGCATCGTTGAGAACCGATCCCGGTTGAAAACTCTGGTTACCTTTTCATGGAAGGAGGCCGCTATTCGTGAGGCTGTCCATCTATTGGTAGTTGTCAGGCTAATAATGAACAGCAGGGCGTGTCCAGGTGCAGATTATCTCCGACTTTGTTCTTGCGAGACTATTTCGGAAGTTGTTGCGGGCTACCAGGCACCACCTTTCGGTATCCCGCGCTGTCGATGGCGGTAACGGCGAGGGGTTGGTTGCAGAGCGTGGGCCCTTGTTTACCGCTAACGCCTGCAAAGCCAAGACAACGTTCACAGAAAAAAACGAGATTACCGCTCTGAATGCTCCGTTCGGTTGCGTTGCTCAGGCCGCGAAGGAACTCGCCGAGAGAAAGGCGATGGTGGCACGGGAACGGAAGGAGCGGCAAGCCAAGGAAATCGCACATGCTAAGAGGTGAGCCGATGCTCCCCCAAGCGCACGCTTCTGTGCGATTGAAGTATTTTCCCTTGGTGTTGGATGGGTTAGGTTCGCCTGGTACATATATGGCTGCACCAGGGGGGTATACAACCCTCTCTACGACAGCATACGACGCGTACTACGGTAAAGGTATACCTTTTTTTGGCTAAAACGTTTTCTGAATGACGGGGCTCCTTAACCCAAAATCGTCGGAATTTCATTATCGGGTTGTTGCAATATTTTTTCATTTTTTACTTGGGCCATGGCATTGATAATCGGATGTCATTTTTAAGGGCCTCTAAAATCAGTGTGCAGGCTACTGCAGGTATAGAGCTCCTCAAGTGACTACCCTCAGAAAAAACATGGTGCACCTCTTCTACTATAGCATGCGCCATGCACGTGGTGAGTACGAGCGGGTGCTACTTTTGTGGAGGTCGTCTTCAACAACGGAACCGGGGGATACACCGTCCCGGCATTGTAGGGATGCAAGGGTCTATGGTAATACAACTACGGCAATGCGTGACAACGAGTACACCCCCCTCGAAGGAGGCGTGGAAGATTATATCGTTCCACCACCGCCGCGACGTTGGGTACTGGCGACATACCAGTACTTCGGTTCCGGAACGAGCTCGATGTTGTGCATGATGCAGCCCTGTCCACATCCTCGCTCCTTCCCCCCATACTGCACCGGTAAACCTTGTCTTCATTCCCCTCCCTCCGCTGAGGATACCTCAAACCAAAACCACAACTCTGCTCGAATAAATATCGATCAGCCAGGCGACGCCTATACCATCTGGAACCTCACCCGTCACCGCGTCTCGCCTCGCGTTAACATACGCGACCCTTCCTGTCCATCGTGCCCCGACCACCTCGCACCGCATTCACAGAAAAGCGGCCAACGCTCTCTTTGAGAAAGAGAAAGAGGAGCGACTGGAGCGAGCGAGAAGAAAGCGCCGGGTTGAGGAAGAGGAAGAAGCTAAAACGACGGAGGCAGCGGCCCCCAGGGGGCGCAAGGTAATGCGCAACCTTACGTTCGTCTGGCCTTTAACGGATCGCTCTCCATCGTTGGGTTTATTGTCTTCAGTTCGTATTTTGTTGTTGTTTTGGGTTGCTGGCTTAGTGGCGAGTAGAGCTGAAGTCTTCATTGGTTAGCTCGTTCCCTCGCCTGTTCACATTATCTCTTGTTGTGGGTGGTCCTACGTAGGGACTACCTTTGCAAATCAGCGGCAGCGCTGAGGCTTTCTGTAAAATAGGAAACCCCTTGCAACCTTGCAATTCGCGCGCTTATGCTAGTCAATTCGGCCTTCTGACGCGGGGACAACAACGTGGTGACAAGAGAGGTAGAGTCTGGTAAAAAAGGAGATCGCCTAGAGGAATAGCGTTACTCCGGTCTACGAAACCAACGCGACCATTTAGCCAACCGACAAGTCACGACGTACGTCAATACCTCCGTACAGGGGTTCTACCGAGGTTTTCGCCGCACTACGTACAGTTCTGCACAACGAGTCCACCACCATGGCTAACTGAGTTTTCACCGTCGACAGCATGAACCTCCTGCTGATAAGTGTCGAATGCTTAGTCTTCCACTTGCGGGACATTGTTCACATAAGTGGTTCAAGTAAGTGCCTACTAAATGTGCCACGGTAGAGTCGTCCCTATGTACCCTATGGAACTACAGCTGTGTGGCCTTGGATCATCGCCCCTGGCTATCGATAGGTAGATTTGAGACCTGCCTGCCCTACATCTGGCACTCCTTACCTCGCCTTTCAGGAATCGACGCGGAAGACGGTGGCGGCGGAGGCGGGGCAACCGGTGGCGGCAACGGGTCTCAAGCAACGGGGCAAGAGAGCCGTTGCCAAGAACAACGGTGCGCTTGACCCAATCGCCGTCGGCGACAGGGAGGGCAGAAAGCGCCGGCGTGATCGCTCCAATGGCGTTGGTGGCTCTCTCCAGGGGGCCCGACGGTCGAGGGTGGCGGCCGGTGTGCGGGACGGGAGACTAAAGCCGTCGCAAAGCGCGGCCCTTCCAGTGCTGCCGACAGTCCCACCATGGAAGGCGATGGCGGCGGCGGGGACGGGTCGCGGGGACAAGAAGAGGACACGACGCCGCCCTCCGAAGAGGGAGGTGGAAAGAGGGAAGGGAGGGGATGGTGTTACGGGCGGCTTCAAAGGAGCTAGAAAAACTAGGAATAGCGCCGCCGACCTCAAGAGAGTGTTGGTCAGGTCTAGAAGCGCAGGCGGAGCGTCCCCCGACGGGTTTAACAGGGTGGATTTCAGGGATCCCGAGAGTGGGATGGGGGGAGCGCATGTGGGCGCGGTGGTAGCATTTGACGAAGGCGGGATAGGCGAAGCGGAGGACAGGGGTGGCACGCACACAGGTTTGCTGGCCGACGGGGAAATATTGACGTTCAGTACCCTGGACTCTGTATTCCTGCCGCCGGGGCCGGGAGCCGATAGCGGCGGGGCCCAAGGGCTCGGCGCTACCAGCGCGGGAGAGGAATTGTCACGGCCGGGGTGGGGGAGCCGCAGTAATCGTAGTAGCAACGGCGACGAAACCTTAAGCATCTGCTTGAGCGATACTGAGACGCTTTGTGAAGAAGGCACCGCGGTGCGCGGCGGGGTTACGGAGCCCAGCAGGTTGCCCATCGCCCACGGCGTGGATGGCCGCGCGGCACTAGGGGTAGCGGAGGAGCCTGCGGGGGCGATCGCGCCAAGCACTCCGAGCGTAGCGAACGGGTGCGGGCAAGGTCAAGAACCTTCTCGAACTGGTGAGGGAGGAGCGGAAAGGAAGTCCTGCTTGGATGCAACAGGCCAGTTATTAGCCCCCTCGAATGGTCAGGGGACTTCATCAGAGAGCGGTACAATGGCAGTGCAATCAGCTTCCCCCCCAGACAACGTTTCCGATTTAGGTGAGTCCCAAACGCTTCTCGGTGACGGTGGCGGCAGTTGTTCCGCCGAATCAGCCCCACCCTTGAGCCCGGAAAGCGTCTCAGACGCGTCCACAATACGAAGTGAATCGGGCAAGCTGCACGGGGGAGTCCAGCAGAGAGACGCCGGCGAAAGCATGGTGAGGAACGGGGGGTCTGATAGGGATCAGACCGGCGCGGTAGTCGCGGGGATTGCTTCCGGCGGCGATATCCCACCCGTTGTGCTTGCATATCAGTGCGGAGACGCCTCCAGACCTGCCCAACCGCCGCTAAACCCTCAAGGGGACGCAGCGCATCTTAGCGATGGAGCCATAGGCAGCGGGACTATTGCGGGAACGCTGCCCGAACCGGTGACGAACACGATGATCGGCGGCTCCAATCAAGAAGACCAGTCATCGAAAACACTCGTGATTCCTGCGCCATTACCATTGCCAACAGCTTCCGCTTCTCTCGACAGGGAAGGCTCTGCCCTCTCGCACACGGGCACGGAATCTGGGGACGATACCTCTTACCGCGGGGGTGCTGCTCCGGCCACAGGATGAGACGCACCCCCTGTGACATTACCGTTGAAAACCGACGAGCCAATTAAAGCGAGCTACGTACGTACGTATTGGCGGTGAGGGAAACATACGACCGATATGCCGGTCAGGTTTCCTCGCGATACGGTGGCGTCTTCATCCTCTCTTGGTGGCGGCGGCGGCAGCGAGGGAGGTGAACCCGCCGCCGTCGACAGCGCCAGCGGTAAGGACGTCATCCTGCGCTTGACGAGTTGCATTTCGGGGTCGTCGCCCACGACCATGAAAGCAATCGATACTTACGGGAGGAGGGAGCGTATTTGTCCTCTAACAATACCCGGGTGACATCAGCAACAGTGACGGCGAATAGGGCAGCAGCACGCTTGCCCAGGGCGGCAGCGCCGCCGCGACCGGCGTGAAACAAAGCAACAGCTGTGTACCGAACGTTAGCACGCCGCCGCCGAGCGCCAAGGAGGAACCGGAACTGATGTCAGCCGGAGAGATCGAGCCGGAGAGATCGCACTGACAGCAATGAAAGAGAACGGTCTGGAGACTTCGATATCGAGGACGCCAAGGGCCTTTACAATGATCCAGAAAAACCACCCAGGGTGAACCCAAGCTCTTCCATGAACAACAAGGATGGTCCTGCCCGCATCAGGGGCAACAACAGTGTCGCGTGTCCTGGTGGGGAGGCGCATCATGACCCCTCTTTTCGACAAATTGTTGAACTTGAGCCGCGAGTTACGTTGGCAGTGGTGCTGCACCGGGGTTTGGAACCCTAAGCTGTGCAGTCAGTCTGCCTGCCCGCCTTTTACCCTGTCGACGAGCGTCACAGCCGCCATATATATAGAGCAAGGCTGGGCGAACGTTTGAATGCTGTACGCGTCCTCCAACATGCGTTTTTAGATCGCTACCATCCAAGAGTTTCCCGCTACCTGCGTGCACCCTGGTACGCGGGGGCAGCCTTCCACGAGTTTCGTGTACCTTTCGCAGCGGACAAACAACCAGGCGTAACTGAGGACGATACGAGAGAAAGATATTTCTGACTACTGGGCACGCTCGAACGCGGCACGATTTACGAAAAAAACAAAAAGAATGCTCACGTATAGGCCGCCAGGAGGCCGGCACACGACTACACCCAAGACATTCGGTAACCCCCTGAGGCATCCTACCTCCGCTACATCCGCATGCCCAATCTTTCACTAACTCATTCACGCGACAGTCAAGCAAGCGCAATAACTATTTTACAACAACCACTTGAGCAAAAGCGCGAGCGCTTCATTTAAGGCTACACTTGTAAGGATAAAACAAAATAAGAACGGAAATGCAGAACGCGCGCTCGACGCTCTCGGGAGCAACGGGTGATTAAACGAGAGCGAGAAAAACGCGCCTCCTCTTCACGACGACAGGACCAGACCTGCTTACAACTTACGCCTGCTGAACCACAAAGCAACATCGGACAGTCACCGCACACGGCTACATTAAACGCGAAGACAAAACAAAAAACATTGTGCAATTCGGACTGCTCGTGGAGACTGAATAAAGCGGCAACGCCATGCAAATGTGGTCGGGAGCATCGGGGAGACACGTCCACGCGGCAACGGCCGTGCCCCCGGAGCAGGCCTCCATCTCTCCACGGGATTGCGTTTTCTTCTGGTAACGTTGAACGCGATTGCAAGGAAAACGGACAACTTCCAAACCACTAAACAAAAGAAGAAACCATTTCGATCGCACTCACGGAAAGACAGACCCTAGACCCTAGTGCCCATCAGACAAGACAATGAAAACACTACTACCACGCGTTTTTTGGGCACTTGTTGAACATGCGTACGATGCGAAACAAACAGACGAAAATACGATGATCACAACAGTACTACAATCTCCTCTACACGACCATTTAACTGAACTAACAAGAAATAAACGAAAAATAACCATCACAGCAAGTCACGCCGAACAGCCCGCGAAATCAAAACCTTCGAACGCCCCACCCCCGCCTTCCCTCCGCGCACTCCCTTTCTCCTTCGCCCCTATCTGCCTGCAACCGAGCGGCCATTTTGAGTCCTTCTGAACAAGAGGCTATACAACACCACGCCCCCACAAAACATGCTGCACCACCGTACCGACGCCTTAAGTAGGAAGGTATCGTGCAGCAGCAGCTTCGGGCTCGACGCCGATGGTTGACGGAAGGCCGCGTCCTTCGCGCATACCACTACGTGGTACTTCCTCAATTTCATGGGGAGTCGGAACTCCGGTTTTCTGGGCCGTGCTGGCTCCAGCGCTCGCGCCCTCACTCTAGCGTTTTCTCTCGCTCCAGCCGTCTTTCCGTCGTCGAAGGCTTTGTCTCTTGGTGACGGCCGGTAACCACCACTGCCACCACCACCACCACCACCTACACTGCCGCCGCCATCTCCGCCACCACCACCTGTAACGGACGCAATGGCGGGCTTACCGTTTCCACGCCCCTTGTCCATCGCTTACCGGGGTTTCTCGTCGCGGCCTTCGCGTCTAGCGGACGCAGGGGTTGACGGCGGCCCGGCCGGAGTGGCGCGTGGCCCGGCCTCGCCGTGGTGGCTGCGCTCGCCATCGCCCTGACCCCTCCCTTGCGGGTGCTTCTTTTTCGGGATCGCGTACCCGACTACCTTCGGCTTGGCCCCTTCCTCTCCCGATTTTTCCTTGCGTTGTTGCGTCTCATCCTCGCCCTTGTCAGACTTCTGCCGCGTAGGCTCACGCTTGTCCTTCTTCGACGGCACCTTCTCGTCGCCCGCACTTTTACGCTTGCGCTGCTGCACGTCGCCCTCGTCTGTCGCAGCCTTAGAAGCGGGGCTTTTCCCCTTCGCCTTGGGTCTCTCTGAGGGTTTCTCCTTAGAAGAGCGTCGTTGCTTGGGCTCGTCGTTTTTCCTCTTCGACAACTTTTCCGACGCGGGGCTTTTCCCTTTCGTCTGGGGCCTCTCCGAGGACTTCTCTTTGGAATAGCGGCGCTTCGTCGGCTTGTCGTCGTCATCGTCGTCCCGCTTCGCCAACTTGCGCTTCCTCGACTGATTTTCCTCGCCGTCGTCACTCTTCGGCAATTTTGGCTTATTCAGCTTTGCCTTCTCGTCAAGCTTCGCTGATTTGCGCTCTTTCGGTTCGACCTCTTCATCGCCAAGCTTCGACAGCTTGCGCTTCTTAGGGTCTCCCTCGCCGCCGACCTCTTTCCGGCCACCGCTGCTCTTTGGGGCCCTCGGGCCCCCATCTTTCTCCTTACCCCGGTCCTCAACTCCGGCGTCGTCGGTGCGTTCCGGCTCCTTTTTCTTCTTCGCCGCCGCCGACCCCCCGCCCACGTCCTTCGCGGCCGCGGCCGGTCGCACGGCCTCGCTTCTTTCGCCCTTGTCGCATTGTTTCGTTGACGTCACCTTCCTGGTCTTGAGTGACGCATATATCGCGTCAGCCTCGCTGTCCTCGTCCCCCCGCCCTCCCGCGTCGGAACCGCGAACGGGAGTTCCCTTTTTTCGCGCAGTAGGGATCGTCGCCTCAGCCTCAGCCTCGCTCTCGCTGCCGCTCTGGTCCGCATCGCTGCTATCGCTAGAGCTCTGCTCGTCTCGCCCGCTTTTCCGCTTGGTTTGTTTTCGGGGAGGGTGGGGGGGATGGGGCAGGGGGGATTTATTAGAGGGGGAAATATGGGCTCAAGGAAGATCGTGACTCAATTTTTCTTCCATTATTTTTATGTCTTTGTTGATCTCTTTCTCCCTAACAATCGGTTTGAACGGTCGCAGAGTGCACCTCCCTCGTCTACCCGGACCTACTCCGACCCGTTCCTTGAAAAAAAAAACACTGGCTTCTATCTCGCGGCGGGTCCCGCGCGCCCTCGGCTCGTCGCAGTGCATCGCAATATGCTTGCTCGAGCTAAGCGCTACCGTAGAGCGTGCCTAACTGGAGTAAGCAGCGGGAAACCCGGCGAGAAATAATAATTTTGCGCCGTGCACCCATGTTGTACCCCTTCAGTGATGGAGCACCAAAAGTATGCGAGAAGCCTACAGTAGCGACCTGCCTTTGGGCCACATATGTTTTATCTTCCGACCCGTTGCAAACACGCGCAATTTCTTTGTGGAAACCTCACGGCTGCCAGAAACACGCGCTCCTGTGCCCAACGCAACGAGCTCGAGGGAACCTGACGAGAGCATCGGAAATATTCTGCAGACGAACAGTGCCGAACGGGATATATCGCGTTCCTAAGGAGCTGCACGTCATGCCGCGGGACGAGACCCAGACCCCAACAACCATGCGGGGGGAAAAAAACTATCTGACTGTCTGCGCAACCCCGCCACCTTAACGTCGTCTCCTACACCACCTTGAGCCACCATGCCTCCACATCCGGGAGGGGAGGTGCCTGGAGAGGCTTGGCCAATCATTGGCCAATCATTCACGACGCTCGAGGCAAAAGAGCCTGTGATGACGGCAATCGATAGGTTAGCACTGCCACTGTTGGTCGGCATTGGCGCAGACGCGATGCTACGCACCAGTTGAGAGCCGAAACCCTGCTCCCGCAGGTCTTTCTTCAAGTCCGACACGAGACCTTCCATCAGGTGGTCCTTGCCGACGTCAACCCCTTCCAGCTTGCCCGGTATCAGCCTGTACCGCTCGACTATGTTCCATCGGTGGTCTGGCAAGAGTTTAACCGAAAACGAACGATTGGTTACCCGCAATAAATAAAAAGACGGAGGGAGAGAATGAAAGTCAGAGAGACTTATCGGGGAACAGAAATATAGAGACAGGGAGACAGAGAGGAAGGAATAGAGGGAACACAGACAGAGAGACGAACAGACAGACAGATATCGACATATACAAGACAAACGGACAGACACACGGAGAGATACATAATACACAGAGAGAGTTATATGGGCAGAGATAGAGGCATAGACAAACTTAAAAGGGAGACAAAATTGAGGATAATTGAACGAGAAACAAATGGAGAACGAGAAAGAAGAGTGAGAGAAGGAGACCGTTAGCGTTATATAGCGATAAAAACAAGAGCGACATGGGGAGAGCGGGAAGAGACATACATCGACACAAACACAGAGGAAGGCGGGGAGGGCGGTGAAGGGTGAGTTCCGCTACGAAGCGCGGCCGCTGCGGAGAAGGCGCGTGAGGGCACACGCTCCCCATGCAACGGTTCACGGCCGCTTGTCTGCCGCCCAGCTACTCGCAAAGACAGCACCAGTACCATCGTCTCAATTCCGCTTCTAAGAATACCAACAGTAAGGCGTCGGCCCAAGGCACGACAGCGTAACGTACCGTACGGTAGAAGGTGGGGAATCAAACGAGCATACTACCGTCGGCGAACCACTCCAAACCCTAACCCCGAAACCACTCCAAACGCGGACGATCACCGGCGTGAGACAAGACAGCCCATCGGTACCCGCGACCCCCTGCGCCAAAACCGTCCAAAATTACTCAAGCTGTACCCCCCCTTTTCCCCCCCGCCAGGCACGAACCGGGAGGGATGCTTGCGCAGGAGTAAACTACTACTAGGAACACAAAAAACGAATCTCGCCGAGCTTCGTATGATACTACAGTAGCATAAAATATGCGCGCAGGGGCAAAACATTACCACAACACAAAATCTTACCGAGCTTCATCTCCCCGGTCTTCTTGTCCTTCACGAACTTGCGGATGGCGCAGTCATCTTCAATGCTGTTAAGGCGAGGGAGGGCACGCGCGCAGACAAGACAGGATTCCCGGGGATTTTGTTTGCTATTTCGTACTCAGTACGTTCTGGTGGTACCTGTATTGCCGGCGAGAAGGTGAAAAACCTTCAAGACAGTTGATTTTCGTAGTCGGCGGCTGGTGCTGTGCTTCTTCAACCCGTTTGGCTTGAATATAATATGAGATCGAGGATTTAATCGAAACTAGTCTTCTTTGCTAGCTGAGTGTGATACTTCGATCGCGCGTACTTGCGGGTTTTTTAGGTCCTCATACGTACAGGATGTGCATTCCGTATGAGGACAACACAATCTGAGGCTGTAGAATTTAGGGAGCGTGTGTCTATCTGTGAAAAGTAAAAAAAAAAAACACATCGAAAGTTTCGATATGTCGAACTATCGAGTTGGATATCGTAACGAAAGTTTCGATATACCAAAATATCGAACTTTCGATATATCGTTATCGAACGTATGTTGCCCTCCACCCCCTGGCATCCCCGTGTTTTTTACGCAGATACTGAACGACAGCTAGCGTCCATGTACATGATCAAATATCGAAATCAGTACGTATGTTTTACATCTTTAATCGATACGAATCGTATCGAACTCGATTCACGTTCGATATCCAACACACGACCTACTATGCAAAATGGGTCACCAAACCACGCAAAATGGGTCACCAACCCACCAAACGCTGTACCACCAGGTATTATTGATTGCCCGCGAGATGAACTAGTACGCATATAAGATAATCCGATTGATATTTGATGGTACCAGGTAGTATACATATACACTGCGCATTGTCGGGTAGCGAACGAGAACACAACGCTCATAGGTACCTGTCCCCGGACAGATGGTACAACGATCCCTGCCCCCCTCCCTTCGCCACTAGAAAACGATAACGCTTCGTGCATCCTCACATTTGATTCCGGTCCAGGACGAGCCTGCCAACCCCCCACTTCCGCGCCTCTGCCTTCGTCTTGATCTCCAAAACGGTCGCGTATTTTCTGGCTGCCTGTGTTCCCGCGATTCTGGTCTGTCGTGCAAGCGGCCGCATAAAAGAGAGATACATAGCAAAAAAAACAAATTGAAAAAAACTTGAAAAAAAAATAACACAAAAACGGGAAACGATGAAGGAGGGTGTGGATCTAGAGCGAGGTTTCGACAGGACGATCAAAGTCGCCTGGACAGAGCCTGGCGAATGGTTGAATACCGGCGGTGGGCGTTTATACACAAAGTATCCACATCCAGATCTTAGCCGTCACCGCCGCGGACAAGCGTGGTAAGACACGAACATATACACACCACAGATACATGTAGTAAACAGGGGGTAGGCACCTTTAGGGGTTCAAAGGTTAAAGCCGAGGCCACCGCCCGTATATAGGGTCAACCAACAAACCAACGAAACCGACCGACAGACCAGCAGACCGACCAGCCAACAGACAGACCGAACCAACGACCAAAGCGCACGCACTCGGCGTACCTGGTCCGAAAAGAAAATCCGATCCCCCGGCGAAAGCTTGAGGTTCTTGGATTCCACGACCGGAACGCTGGGCGGCGGCGCCGCCTCGGCGTTGTCATCCGCGGCGTCCTCTTTCGCCTGCAGACGGAGGTAACAGCCCGGGCGTGGTAAGAGGGTGCGCAAGGGCGGCTAGAAACGGAGACCTACGGTAGTGGTGAGGGGGGAAGGGAGGGAGGGAGGGAGGGACGGGGCTTGCAAACGGCATTCTTTCGGGTCTTATCCCGTCTCCATCGTCGACTAAAAAAGCCTACGTAGGAGTACCAAGTACGACTTACCCCTCGACCTCTGCAAACGAACGCTGTCCCATTTATCGCAACAGGAACGTTTGTTAGCTCCCCCCCGTCCAATCCTACCTCAGCGAACAACAACAACAACGATGGCGACCGCGGCACCGTATACAGCAGCAGCAGCAGCATCCGTAGCAGCAGCAGCGGCAGCAGCAGCAGCGGCAGCAGCAGCAACAATTCACAGCGGCGGCAATCGAAAACAAAATCACCGTTTTCCTCACCTCAACCCCTCCTCCGGCGTCGACGCCCTCCCTTCTTCTCCTCTTGTCATCCTTCTCCTCCTCTTCTTTCTCTAGCTCACGCTGCTCCTCCACCGCGATTGCCTCGAGGCGATCTGCCTCCGCTGCCTCGGCCTTTAGCTCCAACGCTCGGTCTAGGTACTGGTTGGCGATTTGCGTCGCATTTCCGTGGGGGTGGGCGGGTACGCGGGGGCGGG